>JBBDGP010004201.1:0-70873 GCA_037952835.1 Lithobates septentrionalis
TAAAAAAAAAAGTACCTGCTCTGTGCAGTGGTACAGGCATACTCTACTTTTAGCTACACAACAGGACCAGAGCATGTATGTAAAATGAAAATGTACTTAAAGTGAAGCAATACAATTTTTACACTTCTGGTGTGTGTGTGTGGGGGTCAGTGAGTGTTTCCAAGTAGCTAGGAATCTGAATGATCCGTGCATTGATTACTCGGCTGTGGCTTTACCTTGAGAGCCACTTTCCATACACTCGCGGGTATGTCTGTACTCCTGAGTGTACTTAAAGTGGGGTATGCCTGTATCGCACAGAGCTGTACCTTGCTGGCGTTCTCCGCTCCTTACAAATGCCCCCATAGCAGTCTGTGCCCCTCGGCCCTCATGCAAGACCTATATTTAGACTTGTGTGAAAGTGGAACACTTCCAGGTTATTTGCCTCCCAGAGAAATGGTACCCCCAATTTAACAATACATTCAGCTCTTCAAAAAGACTGAGACCTTGTTCAGGTGTCAACCAGGGTCAGCATCTAGCAACTTGCTACACAAAGTTGGGCTCGGTTCACACTTGAAATCCTACTTGTGAGACCCCAAGTCGCATGACATTTAAAATCCCATGTTGGTCAATGAGAGCTGTCTTAATTGGCACGACTGACGTTGCTCCATTTTTTAGAAAAGGTTCCTGTACTACTTCAAAGCAACTTCTATCCAACTAGTGCCCATAGACTTTAATGGGAGTCGGATCCTTTTTATTGATGTGATTTGGATATGGCCTTACAGGAAGATTATCCAGATATTCCCTGAAAGTCGCGTCACTGTCGGGTCGCAGTAATGTGAACTGGGACTGTTGCATTGAGGTGAAGGTGAGAAGACGGAAGAAGTTCTTTCTCCTGCCTGCAGCAGACAGAAAACATTTCATTTTAGGAGTAGAACTCAAGAAAGGGTTTTTTTTTAATAGGTCTGAATACCGGTAATTTGTATAAGGTGACCTGGTTGGGAATTTATGTAGAGTTGGGACCTGTTCACAGCATTAGGTGCTTGTCATAATTCTGTGTAGCTTAGTCCCAATGCAAGACCAGGCCATTTTTGCCTTGTTCACAATCTGCTCAGTACTTATTTATTCTCTCACCGAGATGGTTTTGTGAGGACATGGATAATTTGACCCTACATTTTAAGGCACAGTCAGACTAGCCATTTCTCAGCAGCAATGGGAAAGTAATCGGTAGAGATTAGGTCCTAGCTGTGATTTAATAAAAAGAAAATCATGAACGCACTGGCTAGCTGGCTCCTGGGATTGGTCCAGACCTTGCCCGCTTAGGCTCTGAAGAAAGGGGTGCTCCCCGGAAACGCGTTAGCCATTTGCACCAGTTTGACCCTCTTGGCAATAGGTCCTGATGTGTCGATTTACAGAAACAGCGCTGTTGCGCCCTTTTAAAGCTGGTTATACAAGCTCGTTTGTGAGTATTAATTCTGCTGTTTTTATGCTGTATTAAAGTTTATTAGTGGTAATGCACTAGGTTGGTGCGCCCTCCTTCTTTTCTGATTGGTCCAGACCTGGCATAGATGCAGCTCTGTATTTTCTCAGAATATTCTTCCCATGAATGTTTTATCGCATTGATTTTTTTTTTTTTTTTTTTTCCCGTGCACAAGGTTCAAGTGATTTGTTGCCTAATGAGCGGGCCTTGCTGAACAAGCTGTAGCAATACTGTAACAATAGCTAGGCGTCTACCCACTGTCACTGGATTTGGCCAGTTACTTGGCAGCATTGCACAGCTTCTGCTTATATGGTATCTTCTGTCTACCCAGCAGCATGCTGATTGGACAAAGAGGCAGCAGACTGACTTTGTGCTTGCCTCCTGTCAATATGTTCTTTGTTGGGAGTGCCTGATTGGCTCCTAGTCTGAGCTCTTCTGTACATGGTAAGACTGAAATCAAGATTGTTTTTTATGCAATCACATTCTTTTGTGCTTAAAGAGAAACTGCAGTCTGCTCACATAATTTGTAATAATAACATCTTTGCCATTCTGAAGCTTCCCTCCAACCACTTTGTGTGTGTGTGTATAGATAGTACTTGCCAAAAATGCAGCAGAAATCTCCCTACACAGTCTGGCTGCAACCATTTTAACACCCCCCCCCCCCCCCCCCCCCTACCCCCAGCAAATGCTCACAAGAGAGCTGTGCATGATGTCATTAGCCTAGGCTAATGACCAGACAAGAAACAGGAAGTGGGCTGTATAAGGTATTCACTGGCAGAAAAAAATGTTTTACTATCCAAAGTTAAAACCACAAGGGCAGAGGATTTAATGGATGGAAAGATGAAAAAAAAAGACTGAAGTTCCACTTTAATGAGATTCTTGCATTAGCAAACCTAGAGATGCAGGCAGGCCGGCCAGCCATACGCTATACTTTTATTTTATTCTTTAGATTTACCTTCAACTTTCTAGTGCAAGGGCTTGCCTGATTGCATATGGATGAGGGGTGTGTGACCTCACGTTCTATGGTTTTGGGAAGTGTTGTAGAATTTACCTTTAAAAAAAAAAAAAAAAAAAAAAAACAAGAACATTGTATGTGTGGTCAGCCTAAGCCATACTTTGTAGGTACTTGGAGATCAGAAGAGGTGTAGGAAAGGCATAGCCTATGGTGAGTGTTCGGGGATAAGTTGGGGCATCTCCTCTGAACCTCCAGAAATTTTACACACCTCATACAGCACTAGCCCAGAAATACATGATCTGGTTGTCTACCTCTGTGTTCAAAGCCCATTTGTTTTTTTGTTCACCCAGGTTCTACCCTAAGGCAGTCAACCTTGGTCTGCCTCCTTCTTCTCCAAAATTGGTTTAGGATATCCTATGAAGCATCCATCTCTTCTGATGGGGGGGGGGGGGGGGGGGGGGTGGAATCCTAAGGTGAAAGGTGCTTGTTTATGGCTTTCTACCTAAAGATAGAATACCTCACCACCAGAGACCACTAACGGGCAAGCTGCATGTGTGTCTCTGGGATTTGGCTGGAGTTGGGCTTTAACTTTTTTTTCTCAGTTCAACCTGACCTAATAGGGGATCAGTTGGCAATTGAGTTCCATGTGTCCTGCTGGTCAGTAGTCCATGTGTACACATCCAGAGAAAAGTACAAGTCAGCCTGGTAAGGCTGTTCTCTCCTCTTGGTGTTCTCAGACAGCTGTACTAGGTGTAGGTGCATAATCTAGAATAGTTTATCACCTATTGTGCTAAGGTGATGGTATATGAAGCAACAGCAGTAACCAATATGGTGACATGGATAGCTAGTACTTGTATTGCTGGAGGAGGTTCTCTGCATACTAGACAATACTTGGTAAACTGTACTGCTGTTTGTTATGAATATAGTTGTACATGTTTGGCCTTGCAACTGGTCTTGTCCCACATCCCACCTACGTCATTCTAACCAGGCTCCTGTGTGGTAATCTCTCTTCAGATTACATGTTTGGTGATGGAGAGTAACAAACCTGGCAATCCCAACTGAGCAAAGTACACTCTGCCTCAGTCTCATACCTGTTGCTGCATAAGTAGAAATTGAACAGTCGAAATCCATTGTTGGCTCTAGCAGGGTGGGCAGAGCCCCTACCTGAGCCTTCCAGAGATGTACAAAAGCAGCATGTCAGTCAACTGGAAAGGGTATAGCCATAACGACATATCAGTTTTGAGTGGATTTTACCTTTTTTAAGGGGGGGGGGGGGGGGGACCTTAGTTTTGTTGTATCCATCCTCTCAATCGAAGAGTAAAAATAAAACTTGACCTACACCATACATGTTCAGCAATATTTTGATTTATATAAATTGGTACCAAGTCGCATGTCTGCACCCATTCCAACCAAACCTCTTCAAAGTCCCCTTTGCTGAAAAGACAGATTCTTCTTTTTACTCGTACGTTATTTATCATTTTCAAGATTAGTAGGATTAGCCTGCAGGCACAATCTGTACATATTAAATTATTAATGCCTGTTATAGACCAGCATGAGAACTACATGACTCAAATCCTTCACAGGTTTTTGTAGTACTTGTGGGGACACAAGTCCGCATGGAAATACGTCAACTGCAGCTAGAAAAACATGTAAAGAATATTTCATCAGAATATGAAATGCAGGGAAAGATGGGGGGTAATAACTTTTTGTCTTATGCTGAAGACCCTTCTTTCTTGGTTTGGAAGGGTTAATGTGAAGAGATCATTGAGCAGGCTTTCTGTAAGCACTTGGAGGCACCTCCCAAGTTGGCCTCAAGCTCCTGATGGCATTTTTGTTTTCACCTGCATTAGTTCTTTAGCGTAGATGGGTCAACTTTCTAAAAGTGTCTGTTGCCAAAACTATAACAATATCCTTCCTATTTTGTTGGTCCATATCTTGAAAGAATTGCAGGAAGTATTCAACCAGTCAACTGGTTCCAATGCCTTTCCCCACTGCACACAATAGTATTTTTTTGTTTTTTTCTCCGTGCTGGCGGGAGAAACCATGGTTTGCGGCAGAGGAGTGGGTGTCAAACGCCAAGCACTGTGGAATACTTGCAGTGGTCAGCAATGGGGTGGCATACTTTCAAAACTTGGCGAGGTCAAGTGGTGGGTGGTTTGTCTGGGTGGGGGGGTTGCAGGAGGTGAATTCATTTTGTCATTTGTCTTTTATAGGGAAGATCTCGTTTTTTTTTTTTTTTTTTTTTTAAATGTAACAGGATGTGAGATCTTTCCAATGTGAGGGGATACTCCCTTCCCTCTACACACTGGGAATAAGTGCCCCCCCATGGGAAGACTTTCACTCTTTTCCTGTTCTGGTGGCAAATTAAACTTTGGATTTACCCTCACATTTATTCCAGGTGACATTGGTTACTTGAAGAGCCACCTTGAGCTGTGATGGGTAGCATTGCTCAACACAAAGGCAATTTACCCTATTTAGTTTCACACCAACGTCTTGGGAAATGTATTGTGTGTGATGTGCTGCGACATATTAATGTGGTGTCAAGTATATTAAAATGTGCATCAGCTGGGATGAATGGTCCCCTTGTGTGAACCTCCCTAATGGGGACATGGCAATAAAACCTGACACATATTGGGTTTAGAGTGTAGCACTACCTTGTTTTAAAAACCTATGAACCTTTTAATGCCCCCCTCCAAAGCTGCCCATTTTGTCTACCTCTTCCCTTCATTCAGCTGCAAGATACCCCATTACACTTGATAACATTTTACGACTGGGGTTCCTGTCCCAACTTTGTTACATCAGACCTTGTCTGCAGCACTTGCCTTTTCATAATCATTCATTTATCCTGTAGAGCTTACACCACATGAAAGGCAGCAAAGAATCCTTTATTGTACAGTATGACCTCTTCATCAGTTCAATGGTTTCTGATATTTGCACAAAATGGAGTTTTGATTTTTCTTTGTTCTATATTCTGTTTGAACCCATTCAAGATGCAAAGGCTTTATAAATGCCTCCCATTATTGCATGATTGTTGCAGATTGCCATCACAATGGATGACATGCCTGTGTGTATTTGATTTTGTGCAAACCTCCTCCCCTTTTTTTTTTTTTTTTTTTTTTTTTTAATATGGCTGGGTAGTAATCATCGTTTCCTCTTCCCCCACAGGTCTGCAGATCTGCCCCTCACTCTTCCAGAAGTATGGACTTTCTCTGTTGCCGACAGCTGGGGATTCCTGGAGATGGGATTTTTTTGATAAGGCTATAAATCACATTGCCAGGGATTTCCAACTGCAAGCATCGCTATCTACCGAGCAGAACGACTCCTAACCATGCCAACAGCTTGGCTTCTCACTCTGGACTTTTGGGCCGCGGACGCAGAATTGTCTTGCAAATCAGGATACCTGGTCTGTTTATTTCCAGGTTGGTGATCCAAAAAGGTATTCAGCCCACGAGACCTGCATGTCACAGGCAACTAGCATTTTTAGAGACAGTCTTTTGTATTGGAACTGATGGCTTTTTCAGCCCCTCTAACCATTCATAGTCCCACAAAGCCTTGTGGTCCCTTGCCAGATGAAAGCGCAGCTGCAGAATGGTGGTCAAGTGTTGGAGGTGTAGGGCTTAGCTGCCTTGTGAACATTTAATATATAGGCATGTTCACAGTGGCTAAGTTCCGCACCTTTGCACAGTTTTCATATTGGATCTGCTGGCATATCCGGTGCTGGCTGCTGGTGCTGACTCCCGTGCCTACTGAGCTGATTTAGTGGTGCCTAACTATTCACCTGGCTCAGTTCAGCAGGACAGGAGTTGGCGCCAAGACACTTCATCAGAACTGCTATCTTCATTTCCACCTGACCACACACTTGTTCTTTAGGCACTGTTTACACCTGAGTGTTTTTACTGCTTGTAGCTCTAAAATGCTCAACAAGCCAAATCCCATTCATTTGCCCCTGTTCACACCCGAGCATTCTGTCGCCTGAGGGGAAAACGCCTGTCGCTCAAAGTACATGCGCTGCTTTTAGTCAGATTGCATGCATTTTTGGCACCATAGACTTCAACAGAACTGCCTGACTTAAGTGTTTTCTGCTCAAATATCAGCTCTCCGCCCCTTTTATTTCCCCGTCCTCTCCTGCCCCTTTATTTCCCCGTCCTCTCCTGCCCCTTTATTTCCCCGTCCTCTCCTGCCCCTTTATTTCCCCGTCCTCTCCTGCCCCTTTATTTCCCCGTCCTCTCTTTCCCCTAGTGCTTTCTATTGGCTAAACAAAAACCGCCCAAAGCTGTAAAATGCTTTTAAAAAAAGCCAGTAAATCGGGTGTAAATGGAGCTTAAAATCCAGCTACAAATATAGTAAGTCTGGTCAAATAAACGTAATTCTATTTATAGAAATAAAAAAAAATTTAGTTTTTGGCAGCCACCTAACTGGTACAATCTCTACACTTGCCAACCAACAAGTAATTCAAGAACTTTCCTAAATGCATTAATTCAATTATATCCATCAGGTAGGCCCTTGCATTAAATAGTTGATTGTGGCTGTACTATTTGTATTGCGAGGGGTGTGTGTAGTCAACAAGTGTGTTTAAAGTAAAGCTTGTCTTCTCCGCAAAAAAAAAAGGGGGGGGGGACCAGCCTAGTGCATTATCCGTGGCACCATTTTATAGACATGGTAACGCCGTCTCTTATACTCCCAAACCTCAGAGAAATAAATTTGTTTGAAATTGGTTTATGGCTGGATTTACTTTTCTTTTTGCTTCATTGCAATCCATGAGCATGCATATGATTATAATTTTTATTAAACACGTTTAAATGTGGTATGTGATGTAGGTACACAATTATTAAATAAAAGTCTATGGTAAAAAAACTTGTGTTTAACAAAACTGACTATACTGGAGGTGGAGGAGAGAATGAGGGATTTGGATGAGGAAGGGATAGGAGAAGAAGAGATTCAGATGAGGGATCACATGGGGGGACGATTTGGATGAGGGATCGAGAGGAGTCACCTCCTGACATGTATAGATAGAGATTCGGAAGGATCTTCAATTTCATTCAGACAGTTTTTAATCAAAGATCACATCACAAAAGGGTGAAGTGCGACGTTTTGGAGTTGCGCAGGACCCCTTTGCCAGGTATGTGATGTCATCGCATGCTTGACGAAGGGATCCTGCATTAGTCCGAAATGTTGCACTACACCCAGTGGTGGCCCATCCATAGAGGGTGCACAGGCGCTGCCTCCCCTATCCATATGTTTGGCCCCCTGATCTACATATCAGAGCACTGGACCATGGATTTCAATGCAGCGTGGGTTTTTTTAAGCACCTGATTAGAGCCAGAGGCTCTAGTTGGCTTCTAAAAAGGGGTGGCCTCAGAGCATCATGCTCTGCTCTGTGACGATAGCGAATTCGTTTTTGCTATTTTCACATTAAAGTTCCTCCCTGCCAATCAGGAGGCAGGTTGTGAAACCTGTTTCACAATTGGCCGAAGTGACAGGTGATCCTATTGGATGCTTAATGCTTTGGCGGAAGAGGAGATACAAGCATGAGGAGCGGGCGCTGGAGCTGCCGCTACCCGCAATCGAGAGGACATCACAGCCCTGCTACACAAGCGGGTAAGTGACGGACTGCCCGTGCTGTCAGTGTTTGCTGTGCACCCCCCCCCCCCCCCCAAAGGAAGAACCCCACCAGCTTCCACTGACTACACCAGTTTGTGAGGTGATCTTTCATTTAAAAACTGGACAAAATTGAAGATCCTTGCTGTGCTGGTGAATATCTACATTCTCATGCATGTTCCAGTATCCAGCTGGCAGTCACTACAGCACCCGGTCCTTTTAATACTCATTCCAGGAACGTGTGCGATTGGAAATATATGGACAGTGTGACTGCCTGCCCTAATTCGCACTCTAATTTCCTGCAGCCTAGAGTGCAGGGATTCGGTTACTTTTAATGCACTTGTGATGAGCCACTTGCCTTGAGCGGTATACATTGCCTTGAAAAAAAGTATTCACACCCCTTGAATTTTTCCACATTTTGTCATGTTACAACCAAGAACTTAAATGTATTTTATGTGATAGCCCAACACAAAGTGGCACATAATTTGTGAAGTGGAAGGAAAATAATAAATAGTTTTCAAAATTTTTACAAATATGTGAAAAGTGTCGTGAGCATTTGTATTCGGCCCCCTTTTACTGTGATGCCCCTAACTAAAATCTAGTGGAACCAATTGCCTTCAGAAGTCACCTAATTGGTGTGTAATTTAATCTTAGTGTAAATACAGCTGTTCTGTGAAGCCCTCAGAGGTTTGTTAGAGAACCTTTAGTGAACAAACAGCATCATGAAGGCCATGGCACACACACACCAGACAGGTCAGGGATAAAGTTGTGGAGAAGTTTAAAAGCAGGGTTAGGTTATAAAAAAAAATAAAATAAAATATCCCAAGCTTTGAACATGCTCTGGAGGAGCTGCAGAGATCCACAGCTCAGGTGGGAGAATCTGTCCACAGGACAACTATTAGTCGTGCACTCCACAAATCTGACCTTTATGGAAGAATGGCAAGAAGAAAGTCATTGATGAAAGACAGACCTCAAACATGTGGAAGAAGGTGCTCTGGTCAGATGAGACCAAAATTGAACTTTCTGGCCTAAAAGCTATGTGTGGCTGAAAACTAACACTGCACATCACCCTGAACACACCATCCCCACCGTGAAACATGGTGGTGGGGATGCTTTTCTTCAGCAGGGACAGGGAAGCTGGTCAGAGTTGATGGATGGAGCCAAATACAGGGCAATCTTAGAAGAAAACCTGTTAGAGTCTGCAAAAGACTTGAGGCGGTAGCGGAGGTACACCTTCCAGCAGGACAACGACCCTGAACATACAGACAGAGCTACAATGGAATGCTTTAGATCAAAGCATATTCATGTGTTAGAATTGCCCAGTCAAAGTCCAGACCTAAATCCAATTGAGAATCTGTGGCAAGACAGAATGGGCAAAAATGTCACTCTCTAGATGTGCAAAGCTGGTAGAGACATCCCCAAAAAGACTTGCAGCTGTAATTGCAGCAAAAGGCGGTTCTACAAATGCACACCACACCTTTCACAGATTTATTTGTAAAAAAAAAAAATTTGAAAACCATTTTCCTTCCACTTCACAATTATGTGCCACTTTGTGTTGGTCTATCACATAAAATACATTTAGGTCTTTGGTTGTAACATGCCAAAATGTGGAAAACTTCAAGGTGTATGAATACTTTTTCAAAGCACTGTATATAGCGTTGGAATTAAACCCAAAACCAAATATGTAATATTGCAGCTTACTAGTCCTTAGATGTGGTGGCTGCATTTGTTTTTTCTTTGGCTTTTTCCCTGTTTTCACCTGGTGATCTGTCCAGTAAAACACCACCTATATTGATGTACCCCCACTCTGGATGAAGGAACACAGGGGCACCTTTTGGATAGCGGCATGGGACCTCAACCCTGAACTTTCCCAAAGAAAACAACAGTATGGCTTGAATAATGGTCAAGTATGGCTTGACTTTATTGGTATAAACGGAATTAACTATTTGTTCAACCAATTTAATCACACCCAGCATAATGAATAAAACTCTTAATAAAAAAAAAAAAAAAACCTGCTCAGTCATAGGACTCGAGCAAATATCATAACTTTTAAACTGTAAGTCCCCCACCAGCCAATCCTGTTATAAACTGGATTGGCCTACCCAACAGCCGTGGCCATTTCCACACAGGATTGAAGGCCTAAATTGAACGGGTCGTTCCCCTACTTCAGAGAAATGAATGGAGTCAGACCTATACAAGCCAGGGATACCAACCTCTAGGTCAGTGATGGTGAACCTTGGCACCCCAGATGTTTTGGAACTACATTTCCCATGATGCTCATGCACTTTGCAGTGTAGATGAGCATCATGGGAAATGTAGTTGCAAAACATCTGGGGTGCCAAGGTTCGCCATCACTGCCCTAGGTCAACGTGACGATATGAAAAAACGCCATTAGAAGGCATAAACTTTTCCAGAGACCTGTTGATCTGCCTTCTTACCTTCTCCAGGGGCTTTAACTAGGGCGAGGCGAACCAGAGAAGACGGGGAACTATCTCAGAAAGAAACAAACATACAAAATGGAAAAGAACGTTTTTAAAGCGTTGAAAATCCCGCTTCATTGTGAACATTAAATCAAGAGATTTTTAATGGCCAATATCATTATCTCCTGCATGAATTATGATTACTGACGGTGGAGGACAGTGTATACAAAGCTGAGATAGGTGAAATGATAACTGACTCTAGGGCAAACCTCTAATACCTTTCAAGTAAATTGAAAATGAGTCTGTGGGAAGTGATAGGTTTTCCGTGTAGCAATGCTGAGATGCTCTCCTATGTGCCCAGAAAACAAAGGAGTGACCAAGGATCCATATGGTCCTGTGTGAACCTGAAGAAATTAAATAGAAAGGTTGGGGCAAATATATGCATTAAATCTATCAGACTCCCATCTACCCAATCTTCTTATTACTACATCATCTAGGCCCATTCTGGCTGCTTCTGTGGCAGCGCCAATGTGGAAAGAATGGGTCGAGAACAAGTCATCAGGAAGACCTATGACCCACAAACCTTTTTAAACACTGAGGAGAACTGATATTTTGGTAAGAGGTAAACCTTCAGGATGTATTAGGAAATTGCCTGACATTCCAGGCCTGATGGCCAGATACTTTGAAATGACTACCGAAGGCCAAATTATGGGGTCCCCGCATGGGTATAGCTGAACCCAACATCCTCCTACCTAGTTGATCTGTTTTAGAGTGATGGATAAATAAACAAATGCCAGTACCCAAAACGGCAACATCTTGAAATCCCAACCCAGAAGTACCTGACTTATTAAGGGGTACCAATTCTGAAACTCTAAGCGTGGCAAAAAAGGCCAAACAGAAAGCCGCTTGAAAAAGGAACACCTCAGATTGATTATGGCACACTTGACGTGTAGATAGACAAAGCTGTTTCAGCGTTTCAACAGGGATGGGCCGACGATTGTTAGGGGTGTAAGTGCCTTTTCTTAAGCCTTTCAAGGCTTGATTTACCGAAAAGAATACATTCAGTGGTGGTAAGTTATGGAGTTTGAAAAAGAAAAAATCCTGCCAACATTTTTATTATATGGCTGTGGGACAAATGGCCATGCATCAAAATGCATAAAAAAAAGACAACATTGCACCCTCTGAGTGTTGGTGACAATGAAAACTGAAGGTTCTGCAGAACACCAACCAGCTATTCCAAGCAGCCGTATAGTCACACCATGTGTGAGGGGAGAGAGAATTTCTAATCACCATGGTTAAAGCATCTAGATCACATTCCAAAGATGGAACACATCCCTAGCGATCCGCTTGAGGAAAAAGATAAAGCATCCGCAATTCTGTTAGATTTCCCAGAAATGGCTTGAGCTGTTACCCATATGTTATGTTCTAAACATAGTAATACAAAATAACGAATTCATTTAATAACAGAGAGGGACTTTGAAGACAAACAATCTATCAGTTTGATTCTTTTGTTAGCGAAATAAGGACTCCAGAGCTCGAACACCTCTACAATAGGAAAGAGCTCTAACAAAATAATGTTTTTTTGTTGCTTTCTGACCAATCCAAGAATCAGGACAAGAACCACATAGCCAATGGGTGCACCATACGGCCGCAAACCCTTGTGAACCAGGCGCGTCAGTAAAAAGCTCCAAGTCTGCTGCAAAAACGAAATCCTCTTGAAAGATCAATCTACCATTGTATTGGTCAAAAAATTGGAACCAAACTGAAGAGTCTTCTTTCAGGTCTGTAGATAAGCGGATGTGAGAAAAAGGTGATTTTTTAAGCCCACCCATCGCCAGAGACAGGTGACGGGAGAATATACGACCCACTGACATGACTCTTGAAGCAAAAGCTAAAAGACCAAGCAGGAATTGAAGTTCCCTCAATAACGCTTTCCGCATGAGAAGCAGGAAATGGACAATCTTAATCTAGCAATCTTAGCTTCAGGTAACCTGAACTCAAGAGCTAAGGTGTCAATGGTGATGCCCAAAAAAATGGAGAGAAACAGACGGTAGAATGGTCTTCTTCTCAACTGCCAAGGGGATGGCGAAAAAGTTAGTGATACTAGTAAAGAGCTTCAAAAGGTAAAAACAAAGGGGGGAACCTGCTGGACCAACAAAGAGGAAATCATCAAGATAACGTATAATACTGTCAAAACCAGATTCAAAAGGCACAACCCATTGTAAGGAGGCAAAAGATTTGAAATAAGAGCAAGATAAGGAACGTCCCATAGGGAGACCCATATCAAATAAATAAAGATCATCGAAACAGAAGCCGAGTGAGTTCTAGGATAATGGGGAAATTGGCATCAAGTAGAGCACCTTTCCCAAAGCGCCTAATAATCTGGACCGCATCTTCAAAGGTTGAATAGGAAACTGAGGAGAGTGAAGAGTCTATATCATCATTCAAGGAGCCACCTTTGGGGAAAGACAAGTTGTGTATGAGTCTGAATAAATTGGGGTCGGTCTTGAGCACAATGCCCAGAGGGGAGACTCTGAAATTGTCAAAAGGCGGAGAAAGGAAAGTGCCTGCCACACGCCCTTCCTTAATTTCTTTAAGGCTTTTTCCCCAGACAATATCCACAAACGTATCCACAGACCTCAAATTTTTTACCGGCTGGCAACCCGCACCAGAAAATACTGGTAAATGAAAGCCGTCACTAAAACTCTTAGTTAATAGACTAGCTCTCTCCCTGTCTGGGTAGATTAACAGCCAATGGAGCATATTTTCCAGCCTCATTGGAGTGCAGGCTTTTGGAAAAAATATCTCTCTAAAAAGCATTAGGAGTGGATTTTTTTGAAGCACCTAGTCAAGGGGTGAGAGCCAAAACAAAAGGAACACTCATGCTTGTAGCGGCAAGAACTGCCCCACTTACACTGACTCTCATTATAAGCCAAGCAATACCCTTTTTTGTAAGGGGATTGCATGCTAGAAGCTGAGGGTGATTGCTCATGTGGAAGAGATTTCTGAGGAATAATTACGTTCAGCCAGAGGCCAACATCTTTCATGCCCCATTTTAAGTTGGAGTAAACTGCTCTTTTTTTTTACGAAAAGATTCGTCATAAACGAACCATCCCAGGCCCCCAAAATTTTTATATGCCTCGAAGGATGATTTACAAGTGCTGAGAAATTTTTCTTCCATGATGCTAGAAAAAATACAAAAGGCCTGAAGCCAGTTAAAGAATGATCTGGCAACAGGCCTTTGCCTATCATACTCTGCTTTCTCCTCCGATTATTATTATTTTTTTTTATATCAAACCTCAAAAAGTCTTAAGAAGAGGGAAGTGTAGTGGTAGCATATCAATGAATTCCCCCTTCTAGATTTTTTTTTTTTTTTTTCTTTTACAGAAACAGGTAAGTGAAAATCGAAGGGTGACATTGCACAAGGTAGAACCTCCTTTAACAGAAGTCTCAGGAACAGCATGACTAAATCAACAGAAGGAGAAATGTCAGGTAAGCATTGTGTGTCAGTGGCCAGTATTGGAACAGATGCATTAACAATAGGAGACCATACATGAGAAGGAGGGAGAACAGCAGTGGAAAAGGAATGCTAGGACACTACAGCCTCTGCTATTCTAGAAAAGGAGGACACTAGGGATTCCAACAGAGGCACGGAACCAACAGAAGACAAGGACTGGGGTAAACAGGGTTGCACCGGGGGTTAAGTTACCTTGCTGTAAGACAGTTGGTGTGGCCGGTAAAACGTTCTGCAGGGGGCGCCTGGATGGCCACTCAGTGGGTTGCCTGGCAACAGGAGCCTGAGTTGGAGGCGTGACTTTGAGTGGCTGGGCCAGACGCCACCCACGCCTCTCCGAGGATGTGGAGAGAGCCCACTTGAGCTTGCCAGAGCTCCGTAGTGCTGGGGGTAAGGCACAGACCTCCTCTTGGTGACGCTGGGACTCTTCCTCTTCAGGTGCCAGAGCTGCTGGTCGCACCACAGCGCAGCTGCGCCTGGGTCTGATGGCGGGTGGGTGCTCGGTCTTCATGGAGAGGGACCTCCGGACTGCTGCTTGATGCCCCTGGGGTCGGGGCCACTTCTTCCCGCCGCTCTTCCTCTGTATCTGCTATGGCCAGGCAGCAGCGAATCCAGTCTTCCCCTCCGGCGCTCTCTGCTCGCTCTAGGAGTCTTCATGGCGGACCCGCAGGATCCAGTGTCCAACCAGCAGCACAAAGCACAGGCTGCTGCTGCCTTATATACCGGCCAGGTACATTCCAGAATATTCTTTATGTTCACCTGGGCCGGTCAGGAAACACCTGCCCAGGTAGCCTAAAAAAAATAAAGGTCCAGCAACACCAAAATTCTAACGTATACTTCAATGCAAAATGTATTTATTTTTTAAAACAATATGCATGGGGTGGGGGAGCGGCTGCGAACCCATGTGCATGGGCACAAATAAATTGTGCCCCTTTATGCCATTCTGGGGGGAGGGGAGTGCTGGATGCAGCAGAATTTTAACCACTTGCTGCCCGCCATATGATGGCGGCAAAGTGGTTTCAATATCCTGACCGGACATCATACGATGTCGCCAGGATATCAAGCCGCTGCTCGCGCGTCGCGGCTATCATTGTTGCGGTGTGTCAGTCTGACACACCGCAACACCGATCTAGGTAAAGAGTCTCTGACAGAGACTCTTTACCACATGATCAGCCGTGTCCAATCACGGCTGATTACAGTGTAAACAGGAAGAGCCATTGATCGGCTTTTCCTCACTCGTGTCTGTCAGACGCCAGTAGAGGAGAGCCGTTTGGCTGCTCCTCTGACAGGGGTCTGTGCTGACTATCAGTGCAGCCCCCCCGAGGATGCCCACACTGGACCACCAGGGACACCACCACCAGGTATGCCACCCTAGACCACCAGGGATGCCAATCAGTGCCCACAATGGGCATCACTGATTGGCAGGCATTATTGTTTGGCATTCATCCATACCATACAATACATCAGTGCCACCTATCAGTGCCCATCCGTGCCACCTATCAGTGCCGCATATTAGTGCCCATTATCAGTAAAGAGACCCAGTCACCAGCTACAACTTTTCAATTTACGGGATTTTATTGAAACATAAATGTACTTTATTTATCACAGGTATTTCTATAATGCCGACAATTTACACATTTATATTGCACATTCATATCAGACCTCTCGGATCTTACAATCTATAGCCGGCCACAGAAGGATTGAACCTCGGCTGGTTCATCAGGGACAGGCCTGAGATTCAATCTATCTATTGGCAGGCTGGTTGTACTGAAATTGATTCACTTCAGTACAACCAGTCTGTGGGATTTTTATTCAGGCAATCACTGCCGGCAGTAATCATTCTGTTCTGCCAGCAGGGAAAGCACCCCGCTGGCAAAACACAATAGCACTATGGGAGGGATTCCCCCATATGTGTTGATGGGGGAAATCAAGCAATTTTCTTTCCGTTGACCCATTGTGGACGGAAAGAAAGTTGCATAATCTATGGGCTGCTAAAGTCCTTAAGGTTGGGCATAAAAGTGTATTTTATTTTTTTTTCAGGCAGTGGGCGGATCGGAAAAACCAAATGGAATCCCCATCCCCTTCTGTTTACATAAAACAAACACCCTAAAGAACACAGTTATATAGAAATGTAACAGTACCACACCAGTATTGTTAAGTAAAAGTAGTCAAATTTTATTACAATATCCAATAAAAAATCCCATAGATGGGACTATATTGCAAATGTATAAAACACCTTACGGTAAAAGGCATTGCCACCCTTGGTGGTAGATGAGTGGGTGTAGCTGAGCCTAAGAGGCATTGCCACCCTTGCTGGTACAAAAAAGTGGTTACTGCCCCCACCTGTAACTGGTCACTGCAGCAAAGAGCATTGCAAAGGCAAACACAAAAATAAGACGTTTCCACGCTCAACTTGCTGACCAGACCGTGACCAACCAAACTGTCCTGTCAAGCAGTATGTGTCAAAGACAGGGGTTTAGTTACACACATTTACTAATGCATGCGAAGCCACAGAGCCACGGCAAGGCACCCCATTTTCTGTGGAACCTAAAGGGCATTGCCACCATTGGTGGTATATGAGTGCATGTAGGTGGGAGCAGAGGGTATGCTGGGCGTGGGGGAATGAGGGCAGATGAAACTTGGGGGGAAGTTACACTGGCCACACTCACCCCCTATCCAGGGTGGTAGCGTCCCTTCTTGGTGGTAGATGAGTGGGTGTAGCAGAGCCTGAAGCATTGTCACCCTTGGTGGTAGATTGCATGTAGATGGGGCAGGGGGTATTACCAGTACGCTGGGCATGGGGGAGTGAGGGCAGATGAAACTTGGGGGGAAGTTCCACTGGCCACACTCACCCCCCACCCAGGGTGGTAGTGTCCCCTCTTGGTGGTAGATTAGTGGGTGTATTGGGTTGTAAGGCAGTTGATCCAGAGGAAGGCGAAAAACCCCAATGTGCTTTTATCAGTGCCTGCCTGATACAGAGGAGGCACGCCGTACACTGGACCCAGGCATCCACAGGACACATTCAACCAGGGACGTTTTGGATATTATCCACCCATTACGCAGCCTACATTCAAAGATCTAACGACAGTCTGTCCCATGCACTTCTCATTAATATTTACTGATGCTAAAAATATAGTGTACTTTAAATCTACCATCATCGTGGTCTGGCGTCCATTTAACATTTTGTTCGATTGAATCACCTTTGGTGCTCCTTGAACATGGAATCATTCCATTGGAATTAAAACATATGTAAATATACCCAACTCTCAACCCCTGATGAAGGTATCAAAATACTCGAAATGTGTCGGGTTTCAGGGTACACCACCCCTTGGAGAGTACATATGATGATCTGTCCTTGTGTATTGTTGTTTTGTTTTTCATTTGATGGATTAAGTAATGTGTAGACGGTACACGTCTTTTTATTCTATATTATTAAAAGATATTTTTTTATCACAGAGTTGGTGGTCTATTAAAGTCCCATTTAGGGGGTATTTTTTCCTTGTCCTATCACAATTTGGATTAGCAGCAAGGATGGGAAGTGTTATAATGGGGGATTTTAATTATCCAGACATAGAGTGGGCGGAGGGAACCGCGCATTCATCTAAGGCTCGCCAGTTCTTAAATGTCTTACAGGACAATTTTATGGGTCAGATGGTAGACACACCAACTAGAAATAAAGCATTACTGGATCTACTGATTACCAACAATACAGACCTGATCACGGATGTGGAAATACGGGGCATTTTAGGGAACAGCATGCACAGGTCAATTGGCTTCAGTATAAATCACACAAATAAGAAACATAAGGGGAATACAAAGACACTGAATTTTAAAAGAGCCGACTTCCCTAAACTACGAACCTTGCTAGAAGGCATAAATTGAGATAAAATCTTAGGAACAAAGAACACAGAGGAGAGATGGGTTTTCTTTAAGAGCATATTGAATAAGGGAATTAGCCAATACATCCCATTGGGTAATAAATTTAAAGAGCCAACAAAAGTCCTGGATGGCTTAACTCCAATGTAAAAATACATATAAAAGCAGAAGGCCTTCATAAAATACAAGGTTGAGGGATTATCGTCAGCATTCAGACTTTATAAAGAATGCAACAAGAAATGTAAGGGTGCAATTAGGACGGCTAAGATAGAACATGAAAAGACACATAGCGGAGGAGAGCAAAAAAAATACCAAGACATTCTTTAAGTATGTAAACAGTAAAAAAGGGAGGACAGACCATATTGGCCCCATAAAGAATGAGGAAGGACATCTGGTTACAAAGGATGGGGAGATGGCAAAGGTATTGAATTTATTCTTCTCCTCAGTCTTCACGAGGGAATCGGGGGGGGCTTCAGTAACCAAAACTGCAGTGTTTATCATGGTTAACAGAGGACAGAATTAAAATTAGACTTGAGAAACTTAACATTAATAAATCCCCGGGACAAGATGGCTTGCACCCAAGGGTGCTTAGGTAACTCAGTCAAGTAATTGTCAGCCCATTGTTCCTAATTTTTACTGACAGTCTACTGACTGGAATGATACCAGCTGATTAGAGAAAAGCCAGTGTAGCACCAATATTTAAAAAGGGCCCAAAATACATCCCTGGGAATTACAGACCAGTTAGCCTAACATCAATAGTATGTAAACTCTTAGAGGGGATGATAAGGGACTATATACACGATTTTAGTAATGAGAACGGTATCATTAGCAGTAATCAGCATGGATTCATGAAGAATCGTTCTTGCCAAACCAATCTACTAACCTTCTATGAGGAAGTGAGTTGCACGCTAGATAAAGGGAGGCCCGTAGACGTGGTGTATCTGGATTTTGCAAAAGCATTTGACAGTTCCCCATAAACGTTTACTGTACAAAATAAGGTCCGTTGGCATGGACCGTAGGGTGAGTACATGGATTGAAAACTGGCTACAAGGGCGAGTTCAGAGGGTGGTGATAAATGGGGAGTACTCTGAATGGTCAGGGGTGGGTAGTGGGGTCCCCCAGGGTTCCGTGCTGGGACCAATCCTATTTAATTTGTTCATAAACGACCTGGAGGATGGGCGTAAACAGTTCAATCTCTGTATTTGACAATAACTTCTCGGCAGGATGTGGAAACCTTGCAAAAAGATCTGAACAAATTAACCAATTGCTGCCCGCCCGCCGTCATATGACGGCGGGACGGTGCAGCTGTTGTTTTGGGCCACCGTCATATGACGGCGCAGCCTTCCAGGCAGCCGGGCACCCGCGATTGCCCGGTAACCGAGCAGGACCATGGATCTGTGTGTGTAAACACACAGATCCACGTCCTGTCAGATGGGAGGAGACCGATGGTGTGTTCCTTGTACAGAGGAACACCGATTGGTGTCCTCCCCTTGTGAATCCCCTCCCCCCACAGTTAGAATCACTCCCTAGCAACACATTAACCCCTACAGCGCCCCCTCCTGGTTAACCCCTTCATTGCCAGTCACATTTATACAGTAATCAATGCATTTTTATAGCACGGATCGCTGTATAAATGTGAATGGTCCCAAAAATGTGTCAAAATTGTCAGATGTGTCCGCCGCAATATCGCAGTCACGATAAAAATCGCAGATCGCCGCCATTACTAGTAGAAAAAAATAATAATAAAAATGCTATAAATCTATCCCCTTATTTTGTAGACGCTATAACTTTTGCGTAAACCAATAAATATACGCTTATTGTGATATTTTTTACCAAAAATATGTAGAAGAATACGTATCGGCCTAAACTGAGGAAAAAAAAAAAATTGGATACTTATTATAGCAAAAAGTAAAAAATATTGTGTTTTTTTCAAACTTGTCACTCTTGTTTTGTTTATAGCACAAGAAATAAAAACCGCAGGGGTGATCAAATACCACCAAAAGAAAGCTCTATTAGTGGGGAAAAAATGATAAAAATTTCATTTGGGAACAGTGTAGTATGACCGCGCAATTGTTATTCAAAGTGCGACGGCGCTGAAAGCTGAAAATTGGCTTGGGCAGGAAGGGGGTGAAAATGCCCTGTATGGAAGTAGTTAATGGGGTGGGCAACTACATGGCAAATGAAGATCAATGTAGAAAAATGTAAAAAAATTGCATTTGGGTGGCGAAAATATGAATGCAATCTATACACTGGAGGGAGAACCTCTGGGGGAATCTAGGATGGAAAAGGCATAAAAAGAGAGAGGGGCGCACCGGCCATGTGCATTATCTTTTGTAAAACATTTATTGAATAAAATAATATAATAAAATAATAAAATAATAAAAGAAATTACTCACAAGCAGTAGTACAATCAGGTGCCATAAAACTCGAGCAGCAACAAGCAGCAAGTAGTTATAGTGATGAGCGAAGCTTTCCAAAGGTCTTAGAGGAGCGTACAGGCATCACTACTAGCTAACGCGTTTCGAAGGGCACGTCCCTTCTTCATCAGAGCTCAGCAGTGAACCCTCCTTCAGTGGTCCCTGTATATATAGTGAATGTGCCAAAAAAGCACAGCCAATGGAGTATGGAGAGCACACGGGGCCCCTCCCCCCTCCCCGTGGATCCCTCCCCCCCTCCCTGTGGATCCCTCCCTCATAGGCTTCTCACTTGTGCAAGTGGATAGATGATAATAAGTTTTTTTTTTTTTTTATTTATTCATCTATATCTTTCTATTATATTAACTTATTATCATCTATCCACTTGCACAAGTGAGAAGCCTATGAGGGAGGGATCCACAGGGAGGGGGGGAGGGATCCACGGGGAGGGGGGGAGGGGCCCCGTGTGCTCTCCATACTCCATTGGCTGTGCTTTTTTGGCACATTCACTATATATACAGGGACCACTGAAGGAGGGTTCACTGCTGAGCTCTGATGAAGAAGGGACGTGCCCTTCGAAACGCGTTAGCTAGTAGTGATGCCTGTACGCTCCTCTAAGACCTTTGGAAAGCTTCGCTCATCACTATAACTACTTGCTGCTTGTTGCTGCTCGAGTTTTATGGCACCTGATTGTACTACTGCTTGTGAGTAATTTCTTTTATTATTTTATTATTTTATTATATTATTTTATTCAATAAATGTTTTACAAAAGATAATGCACATGGCCGGTGCGCCCCTCTCTCTTTTTATGTCTTTGTTTGCTAGGATTCCCCATCCTTGAGGGCAGCAAGGCCTGTGATTGATCTTTTTCCATATATTTGGTTGACCACTTGTGCGCAGGAGTCATTTTCTTTTTTCTATATAGGATGGAAAAGGACCTGGGGGTCCTAGTAGATGATAGGCTCAGCAATGGCATGCAATGCCAAGCTGCTGCTAATAAAGCAAACAGAATATTGGCATTAAAAAGGGGATTAACTCCAGAGATAAAATGATAATTCTCCTGCTCTACAAGACTGGTCCGGCCGCACCTAAAGTATGCTGTCCACTTCTGGGCACCAGTCCTTAGGAAGGATGTACTGGAAATGGAGCGAGTACAAAAAAGGGCAACAAAGCTACTAAAAGGGTCTGGAGGATATTAGTTATGAGGAAAGGTTGCGAGCACTGAACTTATTCTCTCTGGAGAAGAGACGCTTGAGAGGGGATATAATTTCAATATACAAATACCGTACTGGTGACCCCACAATAGGGAGAAAACTTTTTTGCAGAAGGGAATTTAACAAGACACTTGGCAACTCATTAAAATTAGAAGAAAAGAGGTTTAACCTTAAACTTCGTAAAGGGTTCTTTACTGGAAGAGCAGCAAGGATGTGGAATTCCCTTCCACAGACGGTGTTCTCAGCGGGGGGGGCATTGATAATTTCAAGAAACTATTAGATAAGCACCTGAACGACCGCAACATACAGGGATATACAATGTAATACTGACATATAATCACACACATAGGTTGGACTTGATGGACTTGTGTCTTTTTTCAACCTCGCCTACTATAGACCCTTGTCAGGGTAAAGTCGCTCATGGAGCGTATTATGAAAGGCAGAAGAGAAGACTTCTTGGTGCAGTACTAAGATCAAGATTTCTTTATTCCGATAAAACGATAAGCAACTGACATCCAGAAAAAAACGGTGTATTCAATAAGAACTCACAGCCGCGGCTCGAGCCAGTGTATTGAAGTGGTTAAATTCACTAAAAATGAAGCTGAACTCCAGCTAACCCTTTTAGGTCTTTCCTTTTTGGAACAAAGGTTTTATATAAATGCTGATTATTGTTTTGTCTTGACTCTAAAACTGGTACATCTGTGCAAGACTGCTGCTGTTCTGTTGGAAAAATAGGCTATTACTGGCAGGATCACCAAGTGACAATAAGGAGCCTAAAAACGAATGCAGTCTCCACCTAAGAATGGGTAAGCTGCAAGATAATGTTTGCTATGGGGTTTAAATACCGCTTAAAAAAAAAAAAAAAATGAACCATGTAATCTTGCAATTTACCTTTTTAGATGTAGTTGACACTTGCTCATGTAGTCTTCTCTGTGGCCAGCAGGTGGTGATATTGTCTTGCACATCAATGGCATTACAACTTTCAACTGTTCAGAAATGAAGCCCGCAGCTTTACAGCTCTGTTAGGGGCCACCTTGCCCAGTACACTTCCAGTGCAGTGACCAAAGCAAATTTGCCTTCATTTCCCCATAGTTCTAGTTCACAGCAATGGGCTGTTGGTGGGTGACTTGGGAATGGGGATGTGTGTAGTGGGTTTGGTTGCGCTACCACACATATAATTTAACCCCTTCCGCCCCACATTTTTTGCAATTTGGCACTGCGTTACTTTAACTGGTAAATATGCGTTCAAGCGATGCTGTACCCAAACAAAATGTATGTCTCCCCCCCCCCCCCCCCCCCCACAAATAGAGCCGTCTTTTGGTGGTATTTGATCACCTCTGCAGGGGTTTTTTTTTTGCGCTATAAACAAAAGACCATTTTTGAAAAAAAAATATTTTTAAATTTCTGCTATAAAACATATCCAGTAAAAGAAAAAAAAATCAAATTTCTACGTCAGTTTAGGCCACTATGTATTCTGCTACATATTTTTGGTAAAAAAAAAAATCCCAATAAGCGTATATTGGTTGGTTTGTGCAAAAGTTATCGTGTCTACAAACTATGGGATATTTTTACTCGTAATGGCGATCAGCTTTTTCTTTTTTTTTTTTTTTTTTCGGGATTGCGGCAGATATATCTGATGGTAAGTGACGCTTTTTGGGGACCAGTGACACCAATACAGTAATCGGTGCTAAAAAAAATAAAATGCACTGTCGCTGTACTAATGGCAAGGAAGGGGGTTAACATCAGGGGTGATCAAAGGGTTAAATGTGCTCCTACGGAGTGTTTGCTAACTGTGTGGGGGAGGGGCTTTGACTGGGGGAAGACAGAGATCCGTGTTCCTGCTTAGCAAGATCTCCATCTTCCCCTCTGACAGGACAGGGATCTGCCTTGTTTAAATAGGTGGACCCACATTCTGCCTCTCTCGGGGGAGAGCACCGGGTGCTGGCGAACATCGGGTTATTTTTTTTTTTTTCGGTCTAGGATTGAGCGTGCTACATACCCTAAGTCTGGAAAGGAGTACTGGGGTTGTATGCATTGCCTGGCCACCGCAGCGGCTTGACACTAGTCATAGTTTTTTTTTGGGTCCAGGATTGATTGTGGTACATACCCTGTAACAGGTAAAAGTGAGCGCTGAACCCAACACAGTAATGGATTAATACCAGTGTAAGAGATATAAGGAATTAAAATGAAAATTAAAAATAAAATATAAAATTAAAATATAAAAGCAATGTCAATGGTAAATGTGGATAGATGAACATGAGTCTGTCAGCGAAAATTTAAATTAAATGTCCATATAGACTGAAGAAATGTCCATATTAATTTTGTAATCCACTAACCACATTAGAAGGCTGCCCTGCTTGGAGAAAAGAAGTAGTCCTCTAGGTGCTGTAACATAAGAACACAAGGCGCCACTCTAAGTGCAGAATGCCATAAAATTTATTTAAACAAAATGTGAAAAGGTGGTACTCACAATGGTACATGTTAAAGAAAGCATTTAGGTAGTGTTGCTGCTGTATCCTTGACGGTTCATAGTCCGGTTCGAGTTGTGCTGGTGTCGCTTCCTGCCGCTGGAACGCACGCTGTAACCCAGGAACCACAGGGATGAGATCACTTCCGGATGCAGGGGACGTAAAGGCGACGCGTTTGCGGAGCTATGCTCCTTCCTCAGGCCTAACGGATGATCTGATTGGACTGTAGTTAAAGGCTTGTAGATGGCGCTGATTGGTGGAAACAGGGCGCTGCATTTTAACTCTATCTGCAATTACTCAGGCTGACTAGTATTTGGCCAATGTATCAGGCAACAATTAGATAAATATATATGTATATCTCTCTGGAGTACCTTCATGAGAACATCATAAAATGTATAAAAGAATCTATAGATGTTATGGTGGTACATACCCTAAGTCTGGAAAGGAGTACTGGGGTTGTACACACAGCCTTTTGTTGTCTTTTTTTTTTTTTTTACTCAACAGACCCGGAAGAAGCCTCAACGTACAGGTATGTTTTGCGCAGCCAGGCCGCCCTGCCGCAGTAAATGTGCAGTAGGTGGTCTGGAACTGGTAAAAAAAAAATCTAAAATTAATACTTAGACATGTCAAACCTATAGGGTTTTTGTTTTTGTTTTTTTTATCACACTTCTGTTAAACCTTATGAGAAGCCTCAGATTGAAGCTATTGATTTCTGGACTGTCGAGTGTTTTTTGACAGTGACTGCCTCTGGCTTTACTGTGTCCTGGGAGGAGCAGTACACAGCCCGCTATAGGTGTTTTAGCGATTTGTAATATTATGCTTGGTCACCTACTTTCATTTTTCCAGGCTTCAGTGTGATGAGAGGAGGTTGGAGGATTCTGTCTCCTATGCGCCCCAAGTGCTGGACACTGCATAGAGATCCAAGTTGAGGT
This sequence comes from Lithobates septentrionalis, assembly GCA_037952835.1. NCBI lineage: Eukaryota > Metazoa > Chordata > Amphibia > Anura > Ranidae > Lithobates > Lithobates septentrionalis. The sequence continues at coordinate 24,848 of JBBDGP010004201.1, forward strand.
TTGTCCTGGCATTTGCACCATAGTTCAGTAGTGGTCAATCTAATGCCCTCAAATGTGGCCCCTGACCTCACCCGAGTGCCCTCCCCATAATGTACAGTGTATGTAATGCTACAGAAAATCGGCCTGAAACTAGACCTACTACAAGATGGTCAGACTGCAGGCATATCTCCCAACTTTTGAGATGGGAATAAGTGACACCTATTAGCAAAAGTATGTCGGCATGGGAAAACTGCCCATTGCCGCAATTGCAGCAATTGTGAAAGGTTAAGCTCTGGGAAACATGTCTTGGAAGATAAACTGTGTATTTCATACAACTATATAGATCAGACCAAAATGAGGGACTTGTTTCCAAATCAAGAACAGTGGGGGGCTATATACAGGATTGGTTGGACAAGGGACATGCTGTATAAAGCCCCGTACACACAGGCCAAATGTTGGGAGACATCGGCCGGTTTCGTCAGAGCGCTGACTGGAGTGTTCTAGCGGGGTCCTCCCCCTGTCGGAACACACCAGCTGAGCGGGAGAGATTGCTGTACTAATGTCACATCGTTAAGGCAGTGACTCTGACAGGAGCTGTCGCTGGATTAAACAAAAAAAAAAAAACCTATTAGCGTGTACCAGGCTTTAGTATTTTAGACCAAAGGTATGTACCAAGAGACTGGTAGAGATCAATACCTTTTTAGTCAGTGCTCCCTAAAGGCCATATAAAATGTACTGATACCATATTTGATTGTAGTGCTACCCCTGCAAGGGGTGATACTTGTCCTCTGGAACTGCCCTAACCTTGGAAACACTTTGACCCTTCTGACACTCTAGGTTCAATCATGAATTTTGCATGCAAAATCTCCTAACTGTGCCACAAATAATACCCAGCACAAATGAAATGAAAGGACAATGAAGAAGAAGTTCAGCCAACACTATTGTATTGAATGCATTAATGCCACTCAGATTGATATGGGGGGGGGGGGGGGGGATTCAATGTACAGTAAGCTAGTGTTAGGCAAACAGATCACAAACCACTAGATGGGGCAGCATAGAGTTCTACAGCGATGCAGCACAGTCTGTGCGACAGAAGGCCTGGTACTAACACGTTCAGGCTCCACATAGTCACAATTGCAATGCCTTGAGCTGCCAAGCTTAGCTTGTATGTGATATAGTTGTAGAAGGAATATTAATAGTTGTGTGCTGGCGGAAAAAGAGTAGCACCCCCCCCCCCCCGCATTGTTAAGTATACATCATTTGAGTTTTCTGCCGGCAATAGTTGGGGCCCTAACAATTGGCATATAGGTGATGATTATGTTTGATCTGCTTGAAGGTCACCAGAATTAATGTCCCCATTATAAGATATTTCTGCCATTACTTTTCTGGGGACAAATCAAAATTTTGGATTTTCTTTCACATTTGATGATGGTAAACAGGACAAATAGAGAGGGTGAATCTCCCTAATGGGGCCCAGGCAGCAAAATCCATCTCCCCTCTATCCAAAACTCTGGGACAGTAGAATGAAGAATTCACAGAGGCTGTGGTGGAGATGGCAGGAAACCCCTTATGATGACAGTCGGTACAGGTGCCTCTGTTTCTTGCTGCCGAATAAGGCTGGGAAGTGTGACTGAACCTCTATCCACTCATACAAGATGGTCACTGCAATGCTGAATGTGGAAGTGTTTTATTGTATCTTTAAGTAGCAGCTGGCTGAACGGCAGTCCCCCTAGTGAACTCTCCAGCATTCCTATGGCAAGAGAGTGAGCCCACCAATTACAGTCAAATTTTATAGACTTTCCCAGAATCCCTGTTCTGGATCACTTGTTTTGGTAGTTTCAAAGCAGCTTCAGTAGGTGTTAGCTGAGAGACTACAAGTCCCAGGATCCTCTGCTTCAAGTCAGGAAAGAACAATCCATCCACTAGAGGCAGGAAGGCGATGCAATGATTTAACCATAGGCATAAGGGGGGAAACAAACTGTTTATGTACTCCAATATTGTCTCCTCCACCATTTAGTAGCCTCATACCAGGCTACAAATACCAGAGGGCTGCACATTGGGCACCAGGGCTTTATTTTGTGTTCATCACACCCCACCATTCCCTTGGGTCGGTTAGTGCACAATATGTGGAACGCAAGCGGCGTGCCTGCTTGATTTTACATGCTGTCTTTACTGAACTGTAAATGCTTACTATTTTTTTTTATACATTAAAGTTAATACTACACCATGATGAGCTCTGTCTTTCTCTTTGACATATACATTGATTACCTTCTTGATTTATTGTCTTCGGGATGGTTTTTCACCATTGGAGATTACATTCCTACACCCATGCCATAGGCGTGCGCACAGGGTGTGCCAGGTGTGCCTGGGCACACCCTAATCGCCTTGTGTGGTGCATATTCCCCCCTGTTTAGACCACTGATATTTAATCTCCAAAACAAATTTTACAAAAGCAAATAATTTTTAGAAAAATAAAATAAACAAAATTACACTGTCCACTACCCTACTGACACCATCAGTACATATACACATGCATATGTATTTGAGGTTTGGGGTGCACACCCTAATGCAAGAGGCTGCGCACACCTATGACCCATGCTTTGTTATGACTACCTGTCATGGGTGTCATATCCATCTGGTGAGTAGGATGTGTGCCTAGTTATTGGTGGGAGAAGACACCACACTTTACTTCACTGAACCAAGAAAGGATTTCACTTCACTGTTGGACTTTTTTTGGTGGTGGTTTATGGGCTTTATTATTGTGTTGACACATATTTAGGATTTATTGTATAATGGTATGACAAAAAGCACGATATGGAAAATTCTATTTAATTTTTCGTTTTACTATTAGACCTTCTGGTCTCACTACGGGCTGCGTTTTTGTTTAACTTCTTTTTTCATTTATTATATTATATTATATAATATCAATCTTTGATCCAGGATGTTCAGGTTGAGGGTTTATGAACTTGTTCACAAGTCCTCATTTTTTCATGTGTGTATGTATATCCACTTGCAAAACAAAGCCAGAGACATTCCCGGCTCAACTTACCGACCCAGCCTGCAACCAACCGAATTGTCCTGTCTTAACAGTATGCGTTAAAAACAGGGGTTTAGTCCGCACACATATGAAAATACATACGTAGGCTACGGAGCCCTGTCAAGGCACCCCAGTATTTTCTGCAGTCCTATCTCCATACTAAAAGCACATGCATTATAATGGATGGGCAGGTGAGGCGGAGGGAGCCCTCCCTAAAGGCACAGGGGTGCATTGGACACCCAGCAAATAGCACAATGGCAGCAAAGGTGTGCAGTGTGCCCCCTCACCTGCCCTCTGCCAATCCATTATAATGCATGTGCTTCCATTGTGGAGGCTCTCAGAATTTAGAGTTAGGACTACCGAAAGTACTGGGGTGCCTTGACTAGGCTCTGTAGCCTACGCATGTATTTGCAAATGTGTATCCATTTGACCTCTGGAAGATTTAACCCCCCCCCCCCACTTCATGACCAGGCCATGATTTGCTATACAGCACTGCATTACTGTGACAATTGCGCGGTCATGCAACGTTATACATAAATGAAATATGTCTTTTTTTTCCCCACAAATGGAGCTTTCTTTTGCTTGTATTTGATCACCACTGTTTTTTTATTTTTTTGCACTATAAACAAAAAAAAATGTTTTCGCTTTCTGCCATAAAAAATTGCAAATAAGAAAGGGGGGGAATAAAGTTTCTTCATAAATTTAGGCCAATATGTATTCTGCTACATATTTTTGGTACAAGAACAAAATTCCAATAAGTGTATATTGATTTGCGCAAAAGTTATAGCGTCTCCAACCTATTTATGTGTGTGTGTGTGTGTGTGTATATATATATATATATATATATATATATATATATATATATATATATACTGTAATAAAAAAAAATGTTAATACTAGTAATGGTGGCGATCAGCGACTTATAGTGGGACTGCGATAATACCGTAGACAAGCTGACACTTTGAGGGGAACCAGTAACACTAATGTTTATTTCAGGTACTAGTATAGTGCCATCAATTTACGCAGTGCTTTACATATATATTGTACATTCACAAGGAGCTTACAATCTAAGGTCCCTAACTCACATTCATACATACACATACTAGGGCCAATTTAGACAGGAGCCAAAAAAGTGTCTGTAGTAACATATGGGATTTTCGAGGCACAAAGTTTTAGTGAAATTTGTAACATTTTATTTAATTTCTTTTAAAGAAGTAAACATATAATAAAATACAATTATAAAATGATCATTTTAAACCACTGCAGTGATTTATAACAAGTCTTTCTGCTCAGCGCATTTCATGGACATGGTCCTCTTCAACAGGAGTCAGCAGACTTGAATTGCTGCCATCTAAATAGAGTGACAAAAGTGATCTTAAATGGTCATAGAAATAGTGTATTTTCATACATCATGCCATAATTCCTCCCCATGGACTGCAATAATGGGTATCCTGGGGGGGGGGGGGGGGGGTTCCCCATCCTGGGACCCCTGTACCACGCATGGTTGAACTGCGAGGAATATCTGAATACCCATTATTGCACTTTTTGCGATTCGGCACTGCGTCGCTTTAACTGACAATTGCGCGGTCGTGCGACGTGGCTCCCAAACAAAATTGATGTCCTTTTTTCCCCCCCACAAATAGAGCTTTCTTTGGATGGTATTTGATCACCTCCGCGGTTTTTATTTTTTGTGCTATAAACAAAAAAAGAGCGACAATTTTGAAAAAAAACGCTATTTTTTACTTTTTGCTATAATAAATATCCCCAAAAAATATATATAAAATTTTTTTTTTTCCTCAGTTTAGGCCGATATGTATTCTTCTACATATTTTTGTTAAAAAAAATCGCAATAAGCGTTTATTGATTGGTTTGCGCAAAAATTTTAGCGTCTACAAAATAGGGGATAGATTTATGGCATTTTTAAAAATAATTTTATTTTACTAGTAATGGCGGTGATCTGCGATTTTTTTATCGTGACTGCGACATTATGGCGGACACATCGGACACATTTGGCGCTATTTTGGGACCATTCATATTTATACATCGATCAGGGCGATTAAAAATGCACTGATTACTGTGTAAATGTGACTGCCAGTGAAGGGGTTAAGTGTGTCCTAGGGAGTGATTCTGTTAGGGGGCGTGGCTACGAGTGACACGTCACTGATCGCTGCTCCCGATGAGAGGGAACAGACGATCAGTGACATGTCACTAGGAAGAACGGGGAGATGTTGTGTAAACCTCTCACCGTTCTTCAGCTCCATGACACGATCGCGGGACACCGGCGGACATCGAGTCCGCGGGTCCCGCAGGCACGATCACAGAACTTGCGGCAGGGGCAAGCACGCGACCACACGGCGGCAAATTTAAAGGGACGTACCTATACGCCCATTTGCCTGTCTGCGCCATTCTGTCGACGTATATCTACATGCGGCGGTCGGCATGTGGTTAAGGTGGTTGTAAACCTTAGGACAAAAAAAAAAAAACCTGCAAGACAAAGGCATAATGAGCTAGTATGCATAGCATACTAGCATACCTGAGATCGAAGCCCCTGCAGCCATCCTCATACACCACTCCGGTGGCCAACATCGCCCCCGGAGTTACTTCCGGGTATCGCGGGCTCCAGCGCTGTGATTGGCCTAAGCCACGATGACGTCACTCCCACGCATGCGTGTGGGAGCCGCCGGTAACAGCACACTCACTGAAGCAGCGACACGTACGTGCCAGTGCTTCAGTGCGCATGTGCCGATGACATGCACATGCAAATACAGGGGATATCTCCTAAACCGTTCAGGTTTAGGAGATATCCAGGGTAGCTACAGGTAAGCCTTCCTATAGGCTTACCTGTAGCAAAAAGTGTGTTGTAAGGGTTTACAACCACTTTAAAATGATTGTTTTATTATATGTTAACTTCTTTAAAATAAATGAAATAAAATGTTCAAAATTTCACTAAAACGTTGTGCCTCAAAAGTTCCATATGTTACTACAGACACTTTTATGATACACCAGATTTAGGGATGTGGCATGCAAATTGAATTATCTTTGATCATCGATTTAGACAGAAGCCAATTAACTTACCAGCATGTGTTTGGAAGGAAACCGGAGTACCCGAAGGAAACCCATGCGGGAACATGGAGAGTTTGGGATTCGAACCAGTGACTCTTTTAGCTGCAAAGTGCTAACCACTACACCACTGTGCTGCCCAGATACAGTGATCAGTGCTAAAAATACACACTGTCACTGTACTAATGACACTGGCTGGGAAGGGTTAACATCAGGGGCAATCGAAGAATTAAATGTGTGCCTAACTAGTGTTTTTGTGTTTACTGTGAGCTGCTTTCATTATGGGATGTGCAGGATTTTATTCCCTTTGCAGGAAACCAAATCCAGCACATCCACAGTGACAGGACAGAGTTCTGCCTTGTTTACATAGGCAGAGCTCCGTTTTGTCTTTTTCTCCTCACCAATCAGTGGGTGCCGGTGGACATCCATTGGCCGGCACCCACTGATCGGCCTGTGCTGTGACTAATCGCAGCACACCCCCTACAGGGAAGAGAAGGATCACACGTTTTACATATGTGATTCTGCACAGCCGGCCCGCACTGTCGCAGTAGGTGTACAGTGCGCGGTCGGCAAGTGGATATACAATCCCAAAAAAGTTGAGACGCTATACAAAATCTTCACAAATACAGAATGCAATGATTGGCAAATCTCATAAACCCATATTTTAGTCACAACAGAAAATATATCAAATGTTTAAACTGAGAAAATTTACCATTTTAAGAAAACATTTTTTAAAAAAATATTGAAATTGATGGCAGAAACTTGTCTCGAAAAGTTTGGACAGGGCCATGTTTACCCCGGTGTAGCATCTCCTCTTCTTTTAACAGCACACTGTAGATGTCTGGGCACTGAAGAGACCAGTTAATGGGGTTTTGGGAAAGGAATGTCTCATTCTTGCCTGATGTAGGATTCTACCTTCTATAGCAGGCTACCTTCTGTAGGATTCTACCTTCTCTAGAGGTCTACCTTCTATAGGAGTCTACCTTCTCTAGGAGTCTGCCTTCTATAGGAGGCTACCTTTTCTAGGATTCTACCTTCTATTAGGAGGTTACCTTCTCTAGGATTCTACCTTCTATAGGAGGTTACCTTCTCTAGGATTCTACCTTCTATAGGAGGCTACATTGACACTCCAGCTGTGTGGAAACTACAAATCCCATCATGGCTAAGGTGGTGCTTTTATGAATGTCCTTCATAAAGACCAGTTAATGGGGTTTTGGGAAAGGAATGTTGTCTCATTCTTGCCTGATGTAGGATTCTACCTTCTATAGGAGGCTACCTTCTATAGGATTCTACCTTCTCTAGGGGTCTACCTTCTCTAGGAGTCTACCTTCTCTAGGAGGCTACCTTCTATAGGATTCTACCTTCTCTAGGAGTCTACCTTCTCTAGGAGGCTACCTTCTCTAGGATTCTACCTTCTATAGGAGGCTACCTTCTCTAGGATTCTACCTTCTATAGGAGGCTACCTTCTCTAGGATTCTACCTTCTATAGGAGGCTACATTGACACTCCAGCTGTGTGGAAACTACAAATCCCATCACGGCTAAGGTGGTGCTTTTATGAATGTCCTTCATAAAGACCAGTTAATGGGGTTTTGGGAAAGGAATGTTGTCTCATTCTTGCCTGATGTAGGATTCTACCTTCTATAGGAGGCTACCTTCTATAGGATTCTACCTTCTCTAGGGGTCTACCTTCTCTAGGAGTCTACCTTCTCTAGGAGTCTACCTTCTATAGGATTCTACCTTCTATAGGATTCTACCTTCTATAGGAGGCTACCTTCTCTAGGATTCTACCTTCTATAGGAGTCTACCTTCTCTAGGAGTCTACCTTCTATAGGATTCTACCTTCTATAGGATTCTACCTTCTATAGGAGGCTACCTTCTCTAGGATTCTACCTTCTATAGGAGGCTACATTGACACTCCAGCTGTGTGGAATCTACAAATCCCATCATGGCTAAGGTGGTGCTTTTATGAATGTCCTTCATAAAGACCAGTTAATGGGGTTTTGGGAAAGGAATGTTGTCTCATTCTTGCCTGATGTAGGATTCCACCTTCTATAGGAGGCTACATTGACACTAACAGCTGTGTGGAAACTACAAATCCCATCATGGCCAAGGTGGTGGTGCTTTTATGAATGTCCTTTCCTATGCATCAGATTGGATATATATATCCAATATATATATCCAATATATATGTTATGGGTAATACTGTACATTGCATGGGGGGGTGATCCATCCACACTGAATGGCAATGCACCACCCAGTAGCCATAGGTTGTTGCAATGTATGTTTTAGCAAATGTGAATAGGCCCCTAACATTAACTTTCAGCGGGAAAAAAAAAAAATCTCCTTTCTTGTCCTGCCTGATAGAGCTGTATATAGTTCAGACCTGAATGGGCAGATACACAAAGGCTTTATAAAGCTTCTCCTGTATATTGTCCATCTGTACAGCTATAACAATTCTTCCTTCTAAGGCAGGCCTTGGGCATCCTACACATGAAAGCTGCATGTAGAATTACTGTGCACACCCCAATGAGAAGATTATGTGTAATACAAGAGGATGTAGACTACATTGTGAGGCCCTATAGAGGACACAGTCCATGTTCATTTTAATGCAAACAACCCCATTCTCTATACTGAGCCCTCTGGCAATGCTCTTGCTCACCTAAGCCTCAGTTGTATTAGTCACTCTATACAAAGCCTTTTCGTGCCCACTGATACTAGATCACCAATAGGAGACAAAGGCAAATCTTCATGTGTATGGCCACAGCTGCCTGAAGGTGATTAGATGCTTGCATCTCCAATGGCCACCTATTGTATATTGTAAAGGTCCTCTAAAAACTACAATAATGGTTTCTGAGTTAGGCTGGCCATACACTAGTAGAAGTTCATCCAAAATGTTTCATTTATAAGAACGTTTGTTCAATTTTCTGTTAGCGGGTCAAATCGATGTTTCTGCCTCTATAGATGCGAGATCATCATCAATCCAGACAAAAATGATGGTGTCAGGGATTCAGCACACAATGTAAGATCAGAACAGTTGTCACATTGGATCATAGACAAAAAGCTCTGTGCCATGGCATGGACTGCTCTGCCATCTGCTGGTGCTTTGTGGAACTTACATATCCCCATTCATATTTGCTGCCAAAGATCCCACATTATACTACAGCTTGGCATAAACGCCTCCTTTGTGGAGCTGTACTTTAAAGCAGCAGTTCTGGGAAAGGAGTGATATGCCGATATGACTAAAAGTTGTTTGTGACTTCAGCTTCATGTCTCAGACATTATTGGAGCCTCTTCACACTATGTGCGTTTTACAGTGCACATGCCATGCATTGTGATGCACCATGTTAATGGGTCGTGTCTACTTTGTCATGTGTTAAAGCCTAACCCCGCCATGAGACCATATTCAGCATATAACATGGTTACAAGCAGCCCCCTCCCTTACAACAGCAGGCAGAGGTTGTTCTCCCCAGTGGTAGTGTGATTTGTAGCTCGCAGTGCAATTATTGAGGTTGCAATGCTTTGTAGGCTCACATTTCTTACAGACATGCTCTAAAGTCTTGTAGGAAACATTTCCAGAAGAACAGAGGCTCTTATAGCTGCAAAAGAGAAGTATGTTAATGCCCATGGTTTGGGATGGGAATGTCCAACACGCCCATAGAGGTGTTGTGATGGCCAGGTGTACACCATTTGATAATTTGCCTCATTGGCTGTTTAAAGCAGTAAAATAGAAGGGCCACTAAGGCTCGGTTCACATTGCCACAACTTGGGATCTGAAGATTGCCAAGACCCTGAAACTGAGCTGTAGCACGATGGCCAAGACCATACATCAGTTTAACAGGACAGGTTCCACTCAGAACAGGCCTCGCCATAGTCGACCAAAGAAGTTGAGTGCATGTGCTCAGTGTCATATCCAGAGGTTGTCTTTGGGAAATAGACATATGAGTGCTACCAGCATTGCTGCAGAGGTTGAAGGGGTGGGTGCCAGCCTGTCAGTGCTCAGACCATACGCCGCACACTGCATCAAATTGGTCTGCATAGCTGTCATCCCAGAAGGCGGCCGCTTCTAAAGACAATGCACAAGAAAGCCTGCAAAACAGGTTGCTGAAGACAAGCAGACTAAGGACATGGATTACTGGAATCATGTCCTGTGGTCTGATGAGACCAAGATAAACTTATTTGGTTCAGATGGTGACAAGCGTGTGTGGCAGCAACCAGGTGAGGAGTACAAAGACAAGTGTGTCTTGCCTACAGTCAAGCATGGTGGTGGGAGTGTCATGGTCTTGGACTGCATGAGTGCTGTTGGCACTGGAAAGCTACAGTTCATTGAGGGAACCATGAATGCCAACAACATATACTGTGAGATACTGAAGCAGAGCATGATCCCCCTCCATTAGGAGACTGGGCAGCAGGCCAGTAGTCCAACATGAGAACGACCCCAAACACACCTCCAAGACAACCACTGCCTTGCGAAAGAAACTGAGGGCAAAGGTGATGGATTGGCCAACCATGTCTCCAGACCTAAACCCTATTGAGCATCTGTGGGGCATCCTCAAACGGAAGGTGGAGGAGTGCAAGGTCTCTAACATCCACCAGCTCCGTGATGTCATCATGGAGGAGTGGAAGAGGACTGCAGTGCCAACCTGTGAAGCTCTGGTGACCTCCATGCCCAAGAGGGTTAAGGCAGTGCTGGAAAATAATGGTGACCACACAAAACATTGACACTTTGGGCCCAATTTGGACAAATTTCACTTAGGGGTGTACTCACTTTTGTTGCCAGTGGTTTAGACATTAATGGCTGTGTGTTGTTATTTTGAGGGGACAGCAAATTTACACTGTTATACAAGCTGTACACTCACTACTTTACATTGTAGCAAAGTGTCATTTCTTCAGTGCTGTCACACAAAAAGATATAATAAAATATTTACAAAAATGTGAGGTGTGTACTCACTTTTGTGAGATACTGTGTGTGTATATGTGTCAATTTGGGCATATACCCCTGCATGAGAAAGAAGTACAGAAAGTAATTTACTACATAGGAAAATATAACAACCAAATAAAAAGTGAGTCAAACAATTTTCCCAACTCAACTCTACCGATAGTTCCTGCTAAGTTATAGCACCTTTCAGTCAGGGGCATCCTAGGCTACACATCTATCTCCATTTTGAACCCTGGGCGAGGAAGAAGTCACACTCTTTTCAGCAAGATCCTGGGGGATACAGAGACGAAAATTGGAATGGAATATAGTGGGGCTGATTAGACTGTGCACTTGGCTCCAGAGCTTAGTAAATGAGGTAAAGCTTCACTTTGTGTTTTTTTTTTTTCCCCCTTGCATGTAATTTAGGTATTCTGTGCAAAGCGAAGCTCTACCTCATTTACTAAGCTCTGGAGCCAAGTGCACGGTATATATTTGCCTTTAGTCATAGATATGTGCATCCCAAAGCTCAAAATACACATGCCTTTCTCTGCAGCCTCAGATGCACTGTACTGTGAATGAGTGGGAAGTGCTCTATGCTGAATGACTGCCTGTTCTTCCCCAAACTGAAGCATAGTAAATACAGTTTACTACACTTCAATTATGAATGGATACAGTAAGTGTTTACACGGTGTTCATTTAGGGGGGGGGGGGGGAAATCAGCCCCCAATGTAGCGATTAGGCCCAGGCACACACTTATGTCTTTCGTAAACCAACCTCAGTCTTCTCACCTGCTCTGCATTCCTCAGGAATATTCCCAAAAAGATGGTGACAACATGGCCTGGGATGCAAAATTAACAGTGGGGGTGGGTTTGTGCAGAAATCTTAACAGTAGGGGATTTGTAAATGGGAGGGGTCCAGGCAATTTGACAGGGCCTTGATTCTCGCTTTTCTTCAAGGCCATTTTTTCGCTCATATATTATACCAGCCTGCACACAACACATGCATGCTGGTGTGCATAGTGTAGGAGTGGTGGTATGTTTTAATATCCCCCCCCCCTTTTTTTTTTTAAATTTACTTTATTTAAGTATCATAAAATGACACGATTGAGCTCTATGTACTACACTGCCACGAATACGAGTTTTCACGACAAAGGGCTCATGCACACTGAGCATCATAAACACCACTTTTACAAGCATTTGGTGTGGTTTTTTTTTTATTCTCTGCCTCCAAACACCCCTCTACATTAGTGTGTTCATTCACACATCTGTTTAGAGGCTGAAAAAAAAAAAAAAAAAAAGCCAACACCACCCACATCATTTGCACGTTCAGTAGTGTCTGAACAAAAAAGCACTTGACGCACTGCAGCACGTTTAGTGCATGAGCATTCATTCATTCCAACGGCCAGAATAATTTAATATTCTTGCCAAGGGAATGAATGCCCAAAACATATCTGCACAACACAGCTTTGGGCATGCTTTTCCTGACAGGAGCAAAAGGCATTCAGATTTGCTGGGCAAACACCCATTGTGCATGAGAACATACACAACACCTCAATGCAGTGTTTTGGTGTTAATAGGAATACATAGACAAATATTTTTCCATGCGTCCCTGTAGTAATCTATGCAGCTCAATGCACATGTGAATGAGCCCCAAAAGCTACAGTAAGGGGGGGGGGGGGAAAAAAAAAAAAAAAAAAAAAAAAAAAAAAAGTATTTGGATTATCTGCTGATTTTGTATGTTTGCCCACAGACAAAGATATTATCAGTCTATAATTTTAATGGTCAGTTTAACAGTGAGAGACAGAATAACAAAAAAAAAAAAAAAAAAAGTTGTCAAATTGATTTGCATTTTAATGAGCGAAATAAGTATTTGACCCCTTCGCAAAACGTGACTTCGTACATGGTGGCAATCAGAGGTCAGACGTTTCTTGCAGTTGGCCACCAGGTTTGCACACATCTCAGGAGGGATTTTGTCCCACTCCTCTTTGCAGAACCTCTCCAAGTCATTAAGGTTTCGAGGCAGACTTTTGGTAACTCGAACCTTCAGCTCCCTCCACATATTTTCTATTGGATTAAGGTCTAGAGACGGGCTAGGCCACTCCAGGACCTTAATGTGCCTCTTGAGCCACTTTTGTTGCCTTGGCCGTGTGTTTTGGGTCATTGTCATGCTGGAATACCCATCCGTGACCCATTTTCAATGCCCTGGCTGAGGGAAGGAGGTTCTCACCCAAAATTTGACAGTACATGGCCCCGTCTATCGTCCCTTTGATGCAGTGAAGTTGTCCTGTCCCCTTAGCAGAAAAACTCCCCCAAACCATAAGGTTTCCACCTCCATGTTGGACGGTGGGGATGGTGTTCTTGGAGTCATAGGCAGCATTCCTCCAAAACACAAGTTAAGTTGATGCTACAGAGCTTGATTTTAGTCTCATCTGACCACAACACTTTCAGTTCTCCTCTGAATCATTCAGATGTTCATTAGTAAACTTCTGAGAGGCATGTCCCTTTTCTTTCTTGAGCAGGGGGATCTCGCGGGTGCTGCAGGATTTCAGTCCTTCACAGCGTGGTGCGTCACCACTTGTGTTCTTGGTGACCATGGTCCAAGCTGCCTTGAGATCATTGACAAGATTCTCCCGTGGAGTTCTGGGCCGATTCCTCACCATTCTCATGATCATTGAAACTCCAAGGTAAGATCTTGCATGGCGCCCCAGACCGAGGGAGAGTTATTTTGTGTCTCTTCCATTTGCGAATAAGTGCACCAATTGTTGTCACCCTCTCACCAAGCTGCTTGGCGATGGCCGTGTAGCCCATTCCAGCCTTCAGTCTAAAATCTTGTCCCTGACATCCTTTAACAGGTCTTTGGTCTGGGCTATGGCAGAGAGATTGGAATCTGGTTGCTTCTGTGGAAAGGGGTCTATTATACAGGTAACAAGCCGATATTAGGAGCACGCTTAAAGGGAGTGCTCCTAATCTCAGCTTGTTACCTGTATAGAAGACACCTTGGAGCCAGAACTCTTGCTGATTGATAGGGGATCAAATACTTATTTCACTCATTAAAAAGCAAATCAATTTATAAAATTTTTGAAATGCCTTTTTCTGGATATTTTTGTTGTTATTCCATCTCTCACTGGTAAAATAAACCTACCATTAAAATTATAGACTGAGCATTTCAGTGTCAGTAGCCAAACATACAAAATCAGCAGGAGGATCAAATACTCTCTCGCCCTTCCCCTGTTTTAGGCAACATGGATGTAGATAAGTTTCTCAAAGCCAGGCTTTATCCACCCTCCATTGTGCTTCACAGAGCCGCTATTAATCATCCAGACACATGGATGAGGCGGAACAGATACCCTTGAATTGTTTTGGGGGATAGAAGGCTTGGTTCACACTTACATGTTTCATGCTTTTTTTGCAGAAAAGCACTAGTCCATTTAACATAGTTTCCTATGGGACACATACAAAAGTAATGCGACACCTGCCTTTACACGCACATGAACTTTAAAGGCGTCTTAGTCAGTAGGGTTCAATATTGAGTTGGCCCACCCTTTGCAGCTATAAAAGCTTCAACTCTTCTGGGAAGGCTGTACACAAGGTTTAGAGCCCATTCACACAGGGACAACTTGTCAGGCGACCTAGTCGCCTGACAAGTCACCTCCCGTTCTGTACAATGGAACCGTTCTAATCGGAGCGACGCAAGTCGCTCCGACTTAGAAAAAGGTTCCTGTGCGACTTTGGGGGCGACTTGCATAGACTTCTATACAGAAGTCGTTTTGCAAGTCGCCGCGGAAGTCATTTGCAGGTCGCCTCGCTGAGGCGACCTGCAAGTAGTGTTGCCCCTGTGTGAATGGGCTCTTAGGCATGTCTATAGGAGTGTTTGACCATTCTTCCAGACGTGCATTCATGAGGTCAGGCACTGATGTGGACGACAAGGTCTGGCTCGCAGTCTCCACTCCAATTCATCCCAAAAAGGTGTTATATTGGGTTGAGGTCAAGACTCTGTGCAAGCCAGTCAAGTTCCTCCACCCCAAACTTGCTCATCCATATCTTTATGGACCTTGATTTGTGCGCAGTCATGTTGAAACAGGAAGGGGCCATCCCCAAAACTGTTGCCACAAAGTTGGGAGCATGAAATTGTCCAAAATCTCTTGGTATGCTGATGCCTTAAGTGTTCCTTTCCCTGGATCTAAGGGGCCAAGCCCAACCCCTGAAAACAACTCCACACCATAGTCCGCCCCCCCCTCCACCAAATGATTTGGACCAGTGCACAAAGGTCCATTAAGGTTGGGCCAGCCAACTCAATATTGAACCCTATGGACTAAGACTGGAATGCCATTAAAGTTTATGCGCGTGTAAAGGCAGGTGTCCCAATACTTTTTGGTAATGGCGTATATGCTTTTCTTTAAAGTTGCTGCGTTTTTGGAAAGGGTCAGAAAGAAAAAATGGTGCAACAGACTTCAATGGAGAACCATGTAGTGCGTTTTTGCTCCGATTTTAGCACGATTTGCATAGAGAAAAACAAAAAAAACAACCAACCGACTCAACAAAAATCAGCTAAAAATAAAAATTTAGGCAAAAAAAAAGTGTGCAAAAAACCAAAACGCACTGCAGAAACGGATCAAAAGCAGACGGCATAAGTGTGAACCAAGCCTAAGTGCCTACTAGTCAAAGTAGGGGGAGATTTACTAAAACTGGCGCACACAGAATCTGGTGTAGCTGTGCATAGTAACCAATCAGCTTCTAACTTCAGGTTGTTCAAATAAGCCGATTGGTTATAATGCACAGCTGCTCCAGTTTTATTAAATCTCCCCCATGGAACCAGCTCTACCATTGCTAGGAAACTTAGATTTCTTGGAAAAATTCAGCAGCTCCATCATTGCACTACACATAAAGATCATCACGGAGCTTTTCAGCAGAAGCACAAAATCCACAGAAATCACAAAAGTCAGCAGAACACAGGTTTTCTTTAAAATGTATTTGTCGTCATTAAAGTATTACAGAGCAGTCAATAAATAAAACAGCAATAAAGTCATCATTTTTAATAGATCAGCTCCCTCCCCGACAAAATTATATTAATCAGTGAGTTGCTTTCATATATTAGGGGATTTAAACCTTCATTTGAGGGAAACTTGGGGGAGGGCAGAGAAGTGTAGAAGCCCTCCCCCGAGGAATGGAAGGAAAAAAAAAAAAAAAAAAAAAAAAAAAAAAAAAGAAAGAGTGCAGCGCTGTGGAGATACCAAATGGACAGCTTGTATTTTCCTGAGTTATATCATCAGCGACATATTATATCTAAGCGATTTGGAAATGAGGAGGATGTTGAGGTATTAAGCAAGGTCACCCCTCCAAAATCAGTTTTCAGTGCTACCTAGACTAAATTAGCCAGTCTCCTGTGATTTCTCCCTACCCTGGACAGTCTAACAACATGGGGTAGTTCCGTCAGTGTTAATACATATACATACACACAGAGTAATATACACAAAGTATACACAGCAAGCTGACCACCAGAAATACCTTCACAGCAAATTTTGGTCAACCATCAATCTCCGATCTACTGCCACTCCACGGAAAACACAGGCTGATCCAATACAACGGGAAGTACAGGAATTAGATCACCTTAGGCCTACTGTCAATGGATGGCAGCCATTATGTCCCACAAAATGGCCTGTCACTGACGTATACACCCAAGATTACGTGGAATGACAAGTTTACCTTATTAAAAAGGTATTCTACTTTTTTGGTCATTTGTTTTAGTTTTTCTTCAAGTCTAAATCGAACATAAGTGGCCATTAAAGAAGAAGTATCAAAACATTCTGAGTTGCTCCTGTCCCCCATGTGGCAGGGTGCACGTAGGATTTTGTCACCATCTTTCTAGGCATGTTAGTCTGAGATAGCATGATAAACAGTGCGCTACCCCCTCCCCCCTGCCCAATCAATGTCTGCCCATGTACCCAACAGGAAAATATTTTTTGAAGGACGCTTGTCTCGGGCACCAGGTGCTTTTCAGTAACACATGCCATTACTAGGAATGCAGGGGAAGGAAGGTTGTCGGTTCTCCTGTTACACCCCCTAGTCTTTTCAAGCAGCAACAGGCTCAGCTGATCCATCACTTGGCAAGCCATCTTCAGTGGTTGCTAGAAACGCAGGCAGCAAGGCCTTACAGTGTCCTTGGTTGCTAGGATGCAGGCAGTGTCTCCATGGTGTGGGAGGCCTGTCCTCCTGCATTATAGCAACCAATGACACAGCACAGATCAGCTGCCTGCGTCCTAGCAACCAATAAAGCTGGATTGCCAGGTGGCATATCCAGTCAAGCCTGCTTGAAAACAGACAGGAAAGGTGGAACAGCGCTCCTGTCAGGTGCACCCACAGAATAGGCTTTAGTAACACTCCCAAATTGGGATTCTGTCAGGGAAGGAGTTGGAAAGCCTAAGATTTATTTTCTGCACATTTCGATAGTGGTTCAATGGAGAAACCAATACAGATGTTTAGACATGAATGTATAATCGTTTTAATGCTCATGAGAGTTCTTCTTTAAAAACCGGACTCTTATCTACACCCAAGCATCAGTGACCATTTTGTGGGCTCAGGCTATATCCAGCACATCTGTGAAGGGATAACTAAAAACATGACTCCATTTAGCCAAGCTACTTCATGTTTAAGTGACAAAACTAAATGGGAAACAACCAGTGCCCATACCCCTCTGGCATGAGCCGCTCCTGTTTTTTGCGTGAAAAATCAAAGCCAGCGTCATACAAAATGGCTGCCTTTGGCTTAATACTTGGTTCAAGCCTGTTAAAGCTTAGCTACGCTATAGATCAGCGGCAGCGTTTTGGAGTTAAGCGGTGGAGATGTTTTGCATCCAACACGTTGGGAAAAAAAAAAAAAAAAAAAGACGCCCGATTAGATTACAAGTCAGACTTAATCATACAAAAAAAAAAAAATATATATATATTAAGTTAATACAGAGATTCCTTCAGAAATAAATATATAAATTCTGCTCTTTGCAGATCGCTCCGCTGTCCCGCACACGAATGCGCCCACCTCCTGTGCTGTAGGGTACACAGGATTTCTATGTTAAATACATAAAATGTCAAAGTGGGCCACAGACTGGAAAGTTCCTGCAGTTGGGAAGAGGAGAGGTTTCACCAATATTATAAATAAATATAAGTTATTTAACACAAAAAAAAAAAAAAGGGAGCACAACTTCACCCGGAAATCCCAGGCGATTTTCTTCAAAATTAAGTTTCCTTCAAATAACTAAATCAAAAATGTCTCCACCTGCAGGAAGGGCTGTCCAATGGAGAGATGCGAGGTATGGGGAACCTCTCCCCTACTCGTTTATCTGGACCCTTGGTGGGGGAGCAGCAAGTCTTTATTATTATTTTCTTATTATTTTTAAAACGGTGGAAATCGCCTTCATTGTTTGTTCAGCCAAATCTTTCTCTTACCAAAAGCATTAATTTTTTTTTCCCCTTGTAAGTCTGCTTAAGATTATCCAGAAACTGGGAAAACTGCCGGTGCCCGTCTGGTGCCAACATGAAAGTGTCTCGTGCCTTGGCCAGGAACTCTATAAACTCGCCATAATGGCGCGGGCTGATGTGTGTAAGACGGGAGTGTGTGGTGCTGATGTACGCTCCAACGGCGGCTTCCAGAAGCTGGCAGAGGGGGGGCTTATCAGCCCGGGGTCCAGTTCCTCTGCCCCGTGAGGCATTAGAAATAGAGAGAGACTGGGCTAAGCCAGGAGGGGCCAGGCTACAACGCCGTAGTATGTCAGAGAGGACCGGGGCGCACTGTACACTTTTGATCACTAGGGGCACCACGGTGCTCAGCTCCACTTTACCCAAAGAATGCGCCAAGGAACAAGCCCATAGGACGTCGCTGACTGCCGGATGGGAGTCCTGGCTGAAGCCAATGTTTAGGTTGGATAGGGCCAGCGTTGCAAGGGTAAACGCCCTCATGGGCAGACCACGGTGCTCCATGTAACGGGCAACGGTGAACAGGTGAGAGTGGGCACCAGGGCCAGAGCTGGCACTGTCCAATACGATTTGGTAGGCTGCCTCAAATGATGTGTGGTCCTTTTCGCACAGAGTCAGAGCAGGTAGTGCGCAGCTCTGCGGGTCCTTCATGGCGCACTGTAGGGCGAGCGCCCGGGCACACGAACATAGTTCTTCTCGTTGTCTGGGGTCCGTGCTGAAACGGAGGAGCGTGGCGGGGGATGTACAGGACACAGCGACGATACTTGTGGCTTCTATGGGAGTGAAGAGGGTATACCAGTTCTGCATGATGCTGATCAGAGCCTGTGCCCCTGGAGAGAAGACATGGAGAATAAGGTGTCAGTTAGGATCATGGCACTGAACACAAAAAGGTAAAGTCATACACAAAAACCACTGTAGCCTCTTACCAATTTCTGTGGCACATGACACCAGCCAACGAACCATTTCCCTTCGCCTCCATGTCAGAGTGGTCAACGTCATCCTCATAACCTGAACGGGACAAATCTCGTTAGTATGCAGTCCATTTAGCTTAAAGAGCATTCTTATAACATCATCGCTGGCCACTCACACAGCCCGAGTCCGCGGACCCGGAAGGAAAACTGGGTGAAGATGGAAGCGCCTTCAGCAGTGACAGCACGTCTCTAGAGGACTTCGCTTTAGGGCAAGTTTCACATAATGTGCTAGTATGTGATGCATACTAGCACATTATGACCTTGCCTTGCAGGATTTAAAAAAAATAAAAAAAAACACACACGGCAGTTTACTACTGCTTTAAGGAGTTGATTCAGTTTTTGTATATTACACGAGTCGAGACATCAGTCTCAAAATTACTTCAAGCACTCTACTGCTCCCCAGATGTGTTAGCACTGCGGTTTGTCCACAGAATAGGTGTATGCGCGATTTTCGTGCGTTTTAGGCATGGTCTCAGACTTTATTAGGTCATGCATTTTTGCCACATTTGAAAGAGCACCAAAGATGCAGCGTGCAGGACTTTTGGTGCACTTTCAGAAAATGGGTCACACAACAGAAAAAGTCTATGGGACTGTGGCTAAAATGCACAAAAATGAAACCGCAGTGCACCACGCCTTACACTTTAATAATGGATACCACTACCCCAAAATTTGAGTATTTAGGCCCCTTTCACACGGACAGACCAATCAAGTCCGCCTGCCAATTTTTCAGGCAGACCCTATATTGCTCTCTAAGGAGCAGCTGATGTCAACGGACAGGCGTCCTTTGACACCCACCGACATCCAATTGGATAGGCGGTCTGTTTCAATACGACAACCCATAGAGGAGAATGGGCTGTGTCAGTGTCCACTCTGCATCAGCAGAGCAGGCACAGACCTGTCAGCCACCTACTCACAGTGGGGGATCAGCAAAGAGATACCCTGCTGTGCTGGCGGGCTCCGCCAGTATGAAAAGGACCTTAGGTGTTGCTTTCTACACCTGCTAAGTGGATAGCTTGGGAAAAAAAAAAATTAAATAGAATCTCTCTCTCCTGGCTGTCTCTGGCTGAAATATGGAGTCACTAGTCAGCAATTCTGAAAGCATAAAAGCCTTCGAATAACAGCCAGGCAACTGGTATTTTTAAAAAGGAGTTCAAATATGGCAGTCTACCGATTACTCTCAACTCTTTTGCTTTGGTACCTTCATTTTGAAGAAACAGAATACATTTCTGAATCCACCATAATTTTAGGACTACCATAGCTACTACAGTTCTAGTTATTTTACACATGTGACATCGCTGCTCCATAGTATATATCCTGATAATTCTCTCGCCTTCAGAAGTTTTGGCCTCTCACCTGTAATCCCAGCTCCAGAGAGATGTTCAGCAGGGTGGTGTCAGGAGGAGAATTGGGGGGTGTTGCAGTCTTACAAGCGTCCTGGGCCAGCTTGAACAGCAGAGCTGGGGAGTGGATGTGTTGCTGAATGGAGGCCAGGACTGTGTGAAGCCACTTAGGATCTCCTGTGGAGGAGGAAAGAAGAGAATGAGCTACTGATTGACAGTTATGTAAAAGCATCACTAAAATATAAACACACCTGCAATGACCAGCAGCATGCCTCATCAGTTCAGTTCATCAGACCACACCGCTAGTTAAAGTGGATGTAAAGTCTTACACATACCCAGTGAAGGGACTATCCTTAGGTGATACAGAAATGAAAAATCCTCCTACACAAGTTCTGACAGTTTATCTGCAGTCTTAACTTCTCTACATACGTTCAAAGTACTGAATTTATAAAGCTTGTCTGAGCTTCCAGAGAGCAGGGGGCGGAGAGCTGAAGTTACTCTCCAGATCTCTGACAGCTGATTGGAAGCAAGGCACACAAATAACAAAAAAGCAACAGAGCTGAGGCTGTCAATCTGCTGGAGATCCCTCCCGTCACCTTTTATCACTTGGTCTCAGCAAAAAATTGTCTGACGTGATTCATGCTGATAAAGGAACGAAGTTGCAGACAGAATGACACTTAGTGCTTTTATTTGAGACAAGCACACACTATAGAAGACTATAGAGGGATATTCTCTTTAAGATTTCATGTTTGGAGGTTTATAACCACCAAAAATAGTGGGGTCAACTGTCGGGGCAGTAAAACGGATTTCAAGACACTCTAGCAACTAAAAAAAAACCAAAAAAAAACAAGATTTTAGCTCACACGCGGATATCGATCAGCGAATTTACCTTTTGCGGTAGTCAACATGGCTGACGCCAGCTCACACTGGCGTGTCTCCAGATGGCCCAAAATAAACCAGCGGGGAAAGCGACTGGTCAGCATGGAGTCCAACGGCATGATGTCCGAACCATGAGGAGGAAGAACAGACTCCAGCACAGGCAGCCTTGAACAGAGGAGAGACCATTAAAATAGAACAATCACATGAAAGGACTAGCCGTGAAGGACAGATTAGTCACTGTTCGCGCATCAACTCACCTCATAGCTCTTAAAGCAACGCGATAGGCCAAGTCAGAGTCATGCGGAAGTAAAGCAGTAAATAGAAAGCGAGCAAATGTATGCATGGGAACGCTCTCTCTATAGATCACTTCACCGAAACCACTGAATGGACCGCCTTGGATCAAAAAAAAAAAAAAAAAAAAAAAAAAAAAAAGTGCACATTAGTATGTTGTAAATGCATTCAAACAAAGCAATATAATATAAGAAAAAAAATAAAAATAAAACCTGGAAGCAGATTGGTTTCTATACAGAGCTGCACTAGATTTTACACTCTCCAGTTTTAGTAAATCAACCCCATAAGAATGGCATAATAAAAAAAGTTTTATCCCTCGTAAAGATAGCATACCTTCTAAAAGCAGCATTGCCTGCTTCCGTAGGACTTGCACCAGCCTCTCTCCCATTTCCAATGTTCCCAGCAGGCCAATGATCTGTTCTTCACTTCGCACCAGCTTGTCCTGTGCGTAGAGTCCCTCCGGCATTGCTCGTTGCTGCCCCAAGCCCATGAGGGCCACTTCCAGTGCCAAGCAAAGCAGAGACTCTCCAGACTGGGATCCTCCAAGAACTGGGACATGTTGGTACATAACCTTCCTCTGCTCCCCGCCTATTTCTGCAAAACAAAACAGTGTCGGAATGCTCTAAAGAATGAAGATGCATGAAAGCTCTACGATACCAGCCAACTCAATTCTATTTATCTGAGGTCACAACTCCATAAATGATTTATGAATTTTATCATCTCATGGAAACACTCCAAAAACAACCTACCTGGGAATGGGGCTGGTGCTTCATCTTCGGGCAAACTGGCTTCTAAGAAGGTCTTGCAGAGACAGCCGATTGGATCCAGTGGGTGGCCAATCCATCCCTCCAGATTGGTAAGAGTGGTGCTACCTTTCATCTGCAGTTCTAAAAGAAAAAGAAGGTGATCAGAGGTGGACCTGAGAAAAAAAAGCATAATGTGGTTTTCAGAAACAGAACGAAGCTCCAGTAGAGGGCTTGCAATCAAGATGAATAGAGCCACTTCCTCCAAATCTCAGAATATTCACTGGAAACCCATCACTATATCATGTATAGCAAATGTCCCTTTTTTCAGTGTATCAGGAACTTTTAGTGTTCCTATACCTAGACAAAAAAAACACACACACACACACACACACACACACACACACACACACCTTGAAGACTGCCCACAGATTACTTTTTCGATCAGCAGATTCCCCAATCCACACAAGTGAGGTAAAAAGAGGAATCCTCCCCATTATATTCTGACAGCAAGACACTGATCAGCGGCTGCAGCTACTGAGCGACAAATTTTTCCCCAACATTCCTGTTCGACAGAAGTCGATTGTCAAGCAGGAACAACCTTACGTGGATCGAAATTTGTCTGGTCCCTGCTCAACCAGTCGGATTTTGATCAGTCTATGGCCAGATTAAAAAGGAATGGACTGTAGACAAAACCCACAACTTCAGTTTTCTGAAACCTCCCACAAATTTCCTTCTGTGCATCTGCTCAGACAAAATCCATTAGAGGGTGGAGGTTGGATCAATCCCTAATTGGTGTCATGGAGGAATCGTAACAAAGTAATGTATACTGATGGTGTTTTTGCAAGACGGCATGATCGGCTTATGGAGGTGCAACATGGGAAGACCGAGGCATGAGGTCATTGAAAAACTAGAGTCAGTTCAGAAGCGTACCCAGTGTTTAGTGTCATGTCAGAATTACCATCCATTGTTCACTTCCTCTCACCTTTCCTCTGCTGCTTCAGCCCCTCCATCTGATGCTGCCGTTGAAGCCTCATGGTGTTCACCACAGAGACAGCCAGCCTCAGAGCCGGCTGCGGATAACCGTGGGACCGAAGTGCGTCGACACGAGCGCAGGCCACAGGGAAATGGTCTCCGAGCCATAACGGACGCCCTTGAGGGTCATAGGACAGCTTGTCAGTGTTGTTCTTTATACCGGCTCCTGAAGCAGCGGTCTCTCCGATCAGCACTTTCTGTAGGTGGGGGTCATTCCAGCGCAGCTCTCCAGCCTTGAGAGCCCGGGCAAAGACCGTCTGACGGGGTCCCGGAGCTGCTGGAAAAGACACATGGGGTAAAACGAACTGCAAATGGTCACTTCTAGGCTTTACCCAATCTTTAGCCTTTAAACTTCTCTAGATATACAGTCCAGTGAAAACGTAACTGCCTCTGTCCTGATGACCCAAATAGGGGGTGCCGCTAAAGGCGCCAGCCTGGTTCTTTCCTGTAGTACACCTCTGAGAGTGCTGACAAAGACAGAGCTCACCCCAACTCCAAATATACAACAGACAAACAAGGCCCTATGCACCACAAATCACTGCAAGACCCTGAGGATATGTGAAATGACAGCCTCAACCCAGGATCCAGCCAAGCCACCCCCCCCCAAAACAGGGGTCAATTCACCCCTAGGAGGTGAATCATGGGCCTCTATTCTGAACTCAGTCTTAACCATTGAATTTGGTTAAAAAAAAAAAATATATATATATATATATATATATATA
This sequence comes from Lithobates septentrionalis, assembly GCA_037952835.1. NCBI lineage: Eukaryota > Metazoa > Chordata > Amphibia > Anura > Ranidae > Lithobates > Lithobates septentrionalis. The sequence continues at coordinate 49,286 of JBBDGP010004201.1, forward strand.
TATATATATATATATATATATATATATATATATATATATATATATATATATATATATATATATATATATATATATATATATATATATATATATATATATATATATATATAACATACATATATCTATCTCCTTTTTGAAGTACAGTTAAATATGTAATTTATTGCAGTCTTCTATATGTCCAACAGATGGCGATCTAGTCTTTTTACATAATACTGTTGGTGGTTTACAGAATTCCCATAAGTCAGAGCAGCGACTCCACCCTTGTAAGAAAGCAGCTTTAGGTTTCAATCCATCAAGACTCGCTGCAAAGCAAGCTGCGCCCCAAAATAAACCCAAACCAATTCGGATACAAAATGACCTCTAAGATTTTGTGACCGATTAGCCTTTGTGAGAATCCTGTGCCAACTTTTACTGCACACCACGATTAGATCCTGCCACACATCCTCCATGTAGAAATACCTTGTCCTGCAGTTGAAATCTGAGGCATCGTTTGTGTTCCTGGCCCATCCAGGGAATAGTTCCCCTCTTCCAGAGGACAAATGTCAAGTGCGTTCCATCGTCGGAGTAACTGCAACCAAGACTCCCTCTCCTCTGGGCGGCAATGTGGGCTGAGAACCACACAAACCCACAATGCACCTGACAGGAAAAAAAAAAAAAAAAAAAGTAAAAAATGAATGCAATATTCACAAACACATAATGCAAACAAACACGTAAAAGGGTATACAGTATGCTGAGCGACATAACAGGAATGCATTTGCTATTGTTAACTGCAGCCTTAGATCTGTCATGAGCCATTCTACAGCTATAGAAGACAGACCCACAGATCATTTAATGGGTTGGTTCAACTTTACCAAAAAAAAAAAAAAAAAAAAAAAAAGGGGAGGCATTTCTGATAAGCCAAGACTTGAGCTGCATACCCACACCCATGCAGAACAAACGTATTTGACAATGGCGGGAAGGAGGGCTGGCTGAGTGGGTGAAAGATGAAAATCTGTATAGGGTTTCCTATTCACAACATCAAACGATTAAACTGTGGAATAAATAGAGCTACATGTAGAACACAGAAATCCTTTAGGTGAAACTGTTGCATAAAATCCATCCAAACCCGGGTCATCTTCCATTCCAGTGCATTTAGACCCCTGTAGATGGTGCACAACTCACCTAGTTCATCCCATAGCTGCCGACATTTGTCAGTCATGCCGGCTCCCTGCTGCCTCCAGAGTGCCAGACGAGGGTCCTCCAAAAACTGTTCTGTCATCAAGATGAGCATGCGTGCTCCATTGGAATCTCGCATCCTTAACATCTCCCTTACCTGGTGGGAAAAAGGAATAAGACGTTATAAAACTCAACAGGACAGGCGAAAATCTCCACATCAATGCAGACCTATAAAATGTCTGGCATGTCACATTACACAGGAAAAAATGTATTTAAAACAAACCAACACACACACACACACACACACACACCTTTTAGCTAAACTACATGCAAACAGCTACATACTCAAACAAAAAAAAATAAAATGCAGTTTTTGCTGCCAAATGATTTGTTATTTCTGTCATCCAGTCCTGCAAATTTACACAGCCCTGCCACAAAATGCAGCCAGGTGCATAACCACATACAGTTATGGAATACTGTGGTGTCCTCTCTCCACCCAGCTGTCTGGACACATCCATGCTCACTCTTCTTTCTATCGGCATGTTCCTTGTCAGCACAGCGGTATGAAGCATATCGGACTGGCTCAGTCCTGCACCTCACTCTCCCAATCTGAGCACTAACAGCTCTCAAGTTACAAGGAAACAGCAGAATGGGCTGATCTGTGTGATGCTTTATCATCCACACCCCAGAAACTCAGCTTTATCAACTTTTTGCTAGGCAACAGTATAAAAATTGGTTTACAAAAAGGAAAATTTGAGAAGGATACCCAGACCACAAATGGTAACGCTCACCTTATTGAACATAGATTGCAGCTGCTTGCTGGCTCCATAATACCCTCCATTAGACAGAAGCTGCTTCACTTGCTCCTGAATTTGTTCCTCATCTAAATGCCAACAGTTATCGTCTTCTCGACCTGCACCAGCAGTGGGGTCTGGGGCTCCTGAAAAACAGAAAAATGATTGAGTATTAGATAAACATGAAAAGAAGTTTTCCTGGATTATAATATCACCACACCCAATTAAAATGTTGGTCATGATCAGGGGCGTCGCTAGGGGGTGGCTTTTGGGGCTATAGCCCCCGAATCTCAGGCCCATAGCCCAGAGTCTCTGCAGGGGTCCCCAAGTGGAGGGGAGGCACTCTGGGGACCCCGATGCATGGGGGAGGCTCTGAGGACCCTGATTTAAGGGAGGCTCTCTGGGAACCCTGATGCAAGGGGGAGGCTCTCTGGGGATATATACGCCCAAGCGTATGACTTTCTTTACTACATTGCTTTGGGCTCTAGCCCCAGATCTTTTGTAGACCTAGCAACGCCCCTGGTCATTCCACAGAAAATTTCTGTATCAATTGCAATTGAAGTCCAGCAGCAAAACAGGCAATATTTTTATTCTGGTACCTGTAGTGCGTATGCATACATTTTTTATCCCCCCCCAGTCCTTCATTTATATTTATAAAACTATGAATTATTCTCAACCTTTACATTTTAGGTCAAGCTGTCCAAAAAAAAAAAAAAATGTGATAGTTATACTGTATAACATGCTTTAAAAAGGAACAGGATCCATTTTATTTATTTATTTTTTTTGGGTAACACACGTTTTAATTTAGGAATACAAAAGTGCTACCCAAGCTCAACTGTGACGTCATTTGTTCTAAATACAGAGCAATACAAATCACAGCGGTAAAGATAGTCCGCGAGTAGAGAGCATGCTCGCTCAGGCTCACAGTATTTTATGTCCATGCAGTCTCCCATTAATGTTGAAGATATACATACACTATAGAAAAATGATTGATTTTTATAAAATATAATTGAAAAATATACATAAAGTATGAAAACGTCACAAATTATAAAAATAAAAGATCTAAATCTGTGTTTAAACCATTTGGAGAAATAGCGTTGAGAAAATTTATTCAATGTACTTCTCTTCTCCTAAGGGTACGTTCACCATCGCCACCTCTCCCATTTCTTTCAATGCCTTCTAATACCATGTATTTTAGTTGCGAGACTATGTCCTTATTCTACAAAGTGTCGGGCAAGTGGCAACTGTGTTAATTTGTCTGAGTATTTATGTCTGGCGAATCCATCTTTCACCAATATATACTAAAACCACATGGACACTTGATAGCATACACTACAAACGATGATTGGCATGTGTAATGTCCCTTAATAGGAATATTAAAACCTCTGTGGGGATGTGAAAAATATTTACCCCTCATCATTGAGTTACATTGCATACAAGATAAACAAGGATAAGATCACGTATTTTTTGGTCCCAAGAATGTTATTTTGGGAGCAGATGGAGAAAATTGGTCTGATTTCACCAAATCGATCTCGGAGTGTTCTACCTTTCCTATATGAAGACATAGGCAGACTCCAAAATTCTTCAATAGTGGGATAACTTGCCCTAAGTAAATTCCAATGTTTGATAGAATTAAAAATTATATGTGAAAATGGATGATATTGTACGACAAAGGGAATTTACTTTTTAGACCTAGTATTGCCTAGATCTGATCGTTTTTTAAATTAATTCTTCAGGATCTCTCCTATTTATAAGTTTCTATACCATCTCATCTCCGATGACATTGTGGATCATTGACAATTCTTTGGACTATCTACACACAAACACATATACACGAGGGCTGGTGAGGAGCTGGTCTGCCTGGGAGTTAGCATAGCACCGCCATCAGGTGGGATGAATGGGAGACAGTCTCCCAGAATAAGAGAGTGTGGAGGAACAGAGAGGGCGGCCGGATTATAGCAGAAGAGAGCGTGGAGGAAGAGGAGAGCCGGCTTGATCACAGAGCGGGGTTTACCCGCTGTAAACAGCTTACATTACAATTGCAGTCCGCGCACCGTCACACACAAACCCACCCTCCTGACCCCGCACCTGTGACAGACAGAACGCGCCCTGGCATTGGACTGGCGTTCTGTCTGTCACAGGTGTGGGGCTGTGTGTGACGGCGTGCAGACTGCAATTGTAATGTAAGCGGTTACAGCGGGTAGACCCCGCTCTGATCAAGCCAGCTCTCCTCTTCCTCCACACTCTTCCGCTATAATGATTCGGCCGCCCCCTCTACACAGGTGAGGCTGCAATGATGGACACACAGGTGAGGCTGCAATGATGGACACACAGGTGAGGCTGCAATGATGGACACACAGGTGAGGCTGCAATGATGGACACACAGGTGAGGCTGCAATGATGGACACACAGGTGAGGCTGCAATGATGGACACACAGGTGAGGCTGCAATGATGGACACACAGGTGAGGCTGCAATGATGGACACACAGGTGAGGCTGCAATGATGGACACACAGGTGAGGCTGCAATGATGGACACACAGGTGAGGCTGCAATGATGGACACACAGGTGAGGCTGCAATGATGGACACACAGGTGAGGCTGCAATGATGGACACACAGGTGAGGCTGCAATGATGGACACACAGGTGAGGCTGCAATGATGGACACACAGGTGAGGCTGCAATGATGGACACACAGGTGAGGCTGCAATGATGGACACACAGGTGAGGCTGCAATGATGGACACACAGGTGATCAAGTTGTTATTTATTTGTGCAACTTAATTCTGCATAAAACATTTAAGTATCATTTCATGAGACTTTATGAGGGCGTGTATAGGGGCAGGGCAACTGGTGGAAAGTAACCCTTAAGGCCTGGCTAGTAGCTCAGGACTTGAAAACTTGAGCCTTGTGTGTACATACAGAAAAACAGGGGCTGCTGGATGCTTTAGTCATAAAGCTTTAGATGTAATTTAAAGGGAACTGCTAGAGTGGTCATTGCTTGGCTTTGATGAAGAAAAGATGTAGGCTTAAATGTTGCGATCCTTCCAGTGGCAGCGTGACTCGACTGCACCCCCTACAGGCACTTACCACATCTAGGTGGTGGGCGGGCTCCTGTGTCCTCTCCTGCTTCAGCGGCAGGTAGTGGCTCCTGTGTCCTCTCCTGCTCGGCTTCATGGGCGGGCAGTGGCTCCTGTGCCCTCTCCTGCTCGGCTTTAGTGGCGGGCATGTTTGCGGATCCTGTGTCCTCTCCTTAGCAGCTCCCGCGTCCTCTCCTGCTCAGCTTCTGCCATACGGCTCCTCCCTCCTCCTAGGCATCCAATAGGATCGCCTGTCCTTTCAGCACCTGCGATACCCTTAATGGACGGGCCGCCACTGGATCCTTCCTTCTACTTAGTCACCTACCGGGAATAAGTAGACGGCCAGGTTAGGTCATCTGGATGCATTACTTTTCCAGGGCAGGGACTCCCTAACCAACGAAGTCAGAATTGAGGCGAGGGCCTCAGAGCCTAGGCCTTTAAAAACAAGTAAACGGCAGCTCTAATATATTGCAAGCTCTTTTCAGAGAGCCCAAGAGCAAGTCCCATTCAGAATAAAGCAAGACCTGTAGGAGATTGTGACCTTTTGAAAACCCCCCTTTCCCTTCAAGGAGCTACCAATCTTACCATGCACTCTGTTTATCTCAGATCCCAGCTGAAGGATCTCATCTGCTAATCGCTGGGCGGTTGGCAGCACCTCTGTATGATGTTCGCTGATCAGGTACTGCACAAACTTTTGAAGCTGGTCCCTGTTCATCTGGGACAGAGTCTCCGAGATAGGAAGTCTCAGCTCCACCCCTCGTGCCCGCCGGATGCGGTGAAGGGACAGCGCCACCACGTGCGCGCAGTAGAAAATGTCTCTGTTCTCGCAGCCGCAGCTGACCGACGTGATCTTGCATCTGTCAAAACTGATGGATACTTGGTAGGTGCGCTCTGGTTCTCCTGCTTCTGTGACCGATCCGCTGAGGTGAAACCCTGCGAGAAGAGGAGACAGAGGATGCCAATCATTAAAATAAAAAATATTAAAAAAAAGTGAGAATCATGTTCTTTTCACTAGATTTTACTACCCATTTTAGATGGACTTCTGTTGAGTGGGTGTCGATTGGCTGCATGTGCTGATCGAACACAAAATTTTCCAATAGTCCCTTTCGAGAGGAGTCAATCACCAGGCTGACCCTTCTCGAACAGGAATGGCCAAAGATGGCTAAAATGCAGCCAGTTCCTACTGAATCTCGATCCATCCATGACCAGCTTAAGTTTCAAACCCAAAGTCAAATCTAAACATGACTACAAATGCTTTATATGCAAGTGAATACAACAATAGGAGAAAAGGAGATAAAAGACCATTTGTTTGCTGGTTATCTGTCCCTCCCTAATCTTCTGTCTCATTAACCTCCCATTGAGCAGTGTTGAGCTTCCCACTAGCATAATCTAATTACGGATTGGTGAGAATTCACATCCATAAGAGAAATCTGCCCCTGGTAAATACAACCCCCCCCCCAAAAAAAAAAAAAAAAAAAAATCCTAAATTAGGAGACAATTGTCCCTTCACTGTAGAACACATACACTATAGGCACTGCATACAAATGCAGGTAGGTCTCAAATTCATAGGCCCTTAGAAACCCCATAGACATACAATAAACTATAGAATAGGCAGACATATTGGGCTGTGAGGCACACAGATGGACTCCCTGATTATGATCAGCAGAGGGAGGAGTCATGACACCAATTTTATCATCTCGCCACAATAACAGCAATGGGGTCAGTACGGTGCAACCAACCTTCCACTTCCCATCTGTTCACAAGCTCCCCCTAACCTAATTCTCATGCACACGGAGAGGGGAGGGGGAGGGGCCAGGTAATCAGGACCTCTATACAGAACATAGCAGGCTCTGGTTGCATGTGATTTTAGCAAGCCATATGAGATAATCAGGCAGTTAATGCACAAGGCACACGAGAGGGTAAAAAAATAAATAAATAAAACCCTGTAGCTGCTGCAGTTTAATGCAACTTTAGAAAACTCATCTTCCTTGAGAAATGTTCAAACAAATAGTGCAAGAGCAGGCATTTACCCCGAGCGGAAAAAAGATCTGCCTATGCAGGGCTAAAACAAGGGCAGATTTGTCCCCCCCCCCCCCCCCCCCCCCGAGGAAGTATAGATGACCATCGGGATACTGGGGAACTTGAGAAAGTTCAGAGAAGGTCAACCAAACTGATAGGAGACATGGAGCTCAGCTATGAGGAAAGATTAGGAGGAACTTAAAGCAGAGTTCCACCCAAAAATGGAACTTCCGCTTTTCGGGATTTCCCCCCCCCCCCTCCGGTGTCATATTTGGCACCTTTCGGGGGGGGGGGGGGGGGGGGGGGTTTGACTAATCCAGGCATTTGCTCCCACTTCTAGGAATAGATAGCCGCAGTATCCGCAGATATCTATGCTATATCCGCCCCCCCCCCGCCCCCACTGTCTTCTGGGAGACAACAGGTCCAAGAAAACAGCAGGGACCTGTGGGATTGCGCAGCGAGACTTGCGCATGCGCAGTAGGGAACCAGGCTGTGAAGCCGCAAGGCTTCACTTCCCGATTCCCTTACCGAAGATGGCGGCGCCTCCACCCGAGCGACAGACCAGCTTTGGGTGCCGACATCATGGGTACCCTGGACAGGTAAGTGTCCTTTTAAAAAAAGTCAGCAGCTGCAGTATTTGTAGCGGTTTACAAAAAAAATAAAAATAATAATTTGGCGGAACTCCGCTTTAAATTTCTATTTCCTCTTGAGCAGGAGATTAAAGGGGGAAATAATAAGATCAACATGTACAAGTACATATACATAAGGGGTTCATATAGTGAACTTTAAGGTCATCACAGACACGGAGGCACTATGTCTAGCAGAAAAGACATTTCACTCCAAATACGGGAAGGTTTCTTCACAGTAAGAGCTGTAAAAAAAAGTGGTATAGACTCCTTCAAAAGCTGGTTCTGGCCAACTCAGTAGATTGCTTTAAAAAAGGCCTGGATTATTTCCTAGAGGTACATAATATAACTGGGTACCGACATTTATAGGTAAAATTTATCCAAGGAATATCACATTGCCTCTTGGGGGATCAGGAAGGAATTTTCCCCCTGCTGTAGCAAATTGTACCATGCTTTGCTGGGGTTTTCACCTTCCTCTTGATCAACTTGGGGTATAGGATTGTGTATGTGGGATTGTATTTTTTTTTTTTTATTGGTTGAACTGGATGGTGTTTTTTTTTTTCAACCTATGTAACTGGGCAGTTTTCATATGATCACAGAATATCCAGAGAATACATGTTGGAGCCGGATGGACCTAGTCTTCTTATGTGTATTGAACTCTTCCACACAATTCGTGTCAACCATGCAGTTTTTTGGGGGGAGTGGTTGTTACTGTACATCTTAATGTATCTTGGATACTCCTATATGATTTTTCCTTTTCATTTTTATAATTTGAGAATGCAAGCAAGGAGGAGGAGGACATAGTTGGGGGGCACCACTATTAGACCAGGGGTGTCCAAACTTTCTAAACAAAGCAAGTTTACGGTCCTTCAGACTTAAGGGGGGAGGGGGAAGACTGTGGTCATTGGGAGTAGAAAGTCCCGAAGTCAGTGGGAATAAATAATGCCCCATCTTTGGTGCCAAGTGAGGACTCCCTCTTGTTGGTGTCATTGGCAGGAATTGTGCTCCATCATTGGTGTCATTTGACCCCCATTGTTGGTGCCATTGGGAGGAATTCTGCTCCTTCATTGGCATCAATGAGGGGGGGGGGGGGGGGTTATGGGAGAATATGCCTCACGGTTGGCATCAGTGGGTGAAAATAGTGCCCAAGGGCCGCAGTTTGGAGACCACTGTATTAGACCAGTACTAATAGGCCATGTTGAGATGGTGGACCTACTTCACCATGCCGACCTTGATCACAACAGGATCAGGAGACAATGACATCAATGGGCATCATATAGCTACCAGGTTCCAGCACCAACATCTTCTACAGCTCTGAAAATGTCAAGTGACCGAATGCATAAATCTACAAAAGGAAGCCGGTTCTGGAATGTGAGAAAAGGGGGTCACAGTAAACAATGTTCTTTAGAACATCCTGTCCAACCTTGGTGAAAACCCTACATAAATGGGCACAGAGTCGGGAACTCTGCAAAGAAATAAAGAATATATATTTTAACTACTGCTGATACCTAACCAGCCTGTGCTCATTCCAGGGTAATATAACCCAGGCAGCGATGTGCGCAGGCTTGCTGGGCCCTCAATAAAGCCATTGAGGGCTCTCAGTCTGTCTCAGGTCTCCACGGTCAGGACATGTGTGGGATCTGTGACGCATGACGGACTGGGTATCAGCCTGGTATTGTCCTCAGTCACACGCCTCGGGCCCCTCTCTGTCAATGAGACTTTTATCTGCTGTATACAAAACACAATCACGAACGAGGGAGGGGCTCCCTGGGGGGGGGGGGGGGGGGGGGTCCATGCAGAGAACAGGGAAACAAAACAAAAATAAAAGAATAAAAAAAGAAGGATTAGTCTTTCAGGTTTGATATCCTAATAAAAGAGAATTATACCCAAATAGGCAGGGGATAAAGGGGGGGGGGTCTGGCATCTTCATAGATTTGCTGACAATGGGGGAACTGCCTTAACACAAAAATGCTGCAGGCCAGTCCAATATAAACAAATCTGTCTCCTCTGTCCTTCGTTCTTCTCTCTACCTGCCACCTTTTATCATCCACCATCAGGTGATATTTCTCCAATAGAGTGAAAAAAAAAAAAAAACAACAGCTGTGGCATGATAGCTTTTAAAGGAACCGGTCAGGTTACAAAAAAAAAAAAAAAAAAAAAAAAAAAAAAGGCGTTTGATGCCAACATACCCCCCACCACACAATATGGTTCCACCCTCTAACATCACGGCTGACTTCTCTAGTCCTGTAGGGGGTTAGAGAATAGCACTACAGCGTGTGGCAGGGGATGCAGGTATCTGACACTCCCAAACTGTAAAGACAGGAGACTGATGGAAGCTGCTGAACTGGAACTGGGGACAAAGTTGGAGGCATGGCCACCAGAAAAAAAAAAAAAAAAAAAAAAAAAAGGATTTATTTTTCTTAAAAACTTGAACGGGTGTCTACAAGGAATTGTAGTATACCGCCTGTGAGAACACATTTGCAGTTTTTAAATATTTACCCAAATTCTCTGATGCGACTCTTACATTACTAAATGCCTAGCGTATCATGTAGAGGTGCACCGAATGAAAATTTTGAAGCCAAAAACTAAACTATTGACACTTGACAGGTAATTTTAGATTACTTAAAATATATATTTTTTGTTTTTTTGATTTTTTAATATCATGAACTTGAATGAATATGAATTTGTCTGCAAATATTGGCACATTTAACACAAGAAAAGCCCTTTAAAATTTCTATAGTCTGTTGCGCTTCCATTGTGGTAAAAATCCTGCTTGCTGCATTTTTGGTCAGTTACAAAATTAAAAAAATCTCCCAGTTGAAATGCATTGAAAAACGCAGCAAGAATGCATCAATAACACACGTTAAGTTTTTGATGCAGTTTTTTCTTTTGAGTCACATGACCTATGAAAACCACCATATGCATAGTAAAATCGCGGCAAAATCGTGTGTGTTTTTCGGTGCCATTATTGGCAAAATGCCGATAGCACCATTTTCAGCTGATCGGTTTCACCTGCTGAAATTTTGGTGCATCTCTAGTATCATGCTATTACCTTTTGTACCACCACCCCCTCCCTTAGAATGTAAGCTCTACGAGCAGGGCCCTCCTGTACCTTTTGTATTGAACTGTACTGTAATTGTGTTGTCCCCCTTATACATTGTAAAGCGCTGAGTAAACTGTTGGCGCTATATAAATCTCGTATAATAATAATCATGGTATATTTTTTAGAATTGTAAATCCTAAATGGGTCCGTTAAATCTCCCTCTAGTGGCCATCTGTATATCAGCAGTACAAATATCAGCCTTGCTGAACAGTTGGAGCTGATATAACAGGCCAAATCACACTGGCTGGTCAATGGGTGGTTATAGGGGGTCCAATAATTTCTAGCAAAAGCTTGCAATTCTGAGTATTACAATTATTAGACTGAACTCCTAAAAAAGGGTGATATTGAGTGTCTCAAAAGGCAAAAATTTGTACAAACATTTGGCAACTTAAATGAAAATTTCCCTGAGAGTGCACCAGGCACACCGCGAAAGAGAAGAAAGGTCAACGTACTGCCAATGGCACCCATTAATCAAGGTTAGATAGTTCCCCACCTGTCAGTGTCTAGGAAACACCAGCAAATCTATGGCCACTATAGAGCTAAAATTCCAGAGTCATTAGATTTTTTTTTATTTTATTTATTTTTAATTCTGGTAAAATAAAAAAAAAATAAAAAATTTAAAAAAACCAAGCATCAGCTGTTGGAAAATAAATTAATGGAAAAAAAAAAAAAAAAAAAAAAAACACACCACAACCAGATTGTTTGAAGGGATTTTTTTTTTTTTTTTTTTTAAAGGACTTTTTATTCAATTCTCAACCATTTTTCAAGTAAGAGTAAATCTATTTTATCAGAGTTATGGATTGAAAGTTTGCTAGTCGATCTAATTTGCTAATGGCGAGCACTGTTCTTTCAAAATCAATTTCAATTGCATTAGCAACCAAAAGCGGTCTGAAAAAGGCCACACGTATGGCAAGCATCACAGACTTGCAATGAGATCGAAAACAGCAGTCCAAATCACTGCACTATACTACTAAGGGGCCCAAGAAAGCCTTGTAATTGGCGTGGCCGCTCATGTGGCCAGGCTTTGGTCTAAGCAAATTTTTCTCTTGTATTTTATTAGAGTTCCGTTGGTCTCGGAATGTAAAGCGCTGTGTCATTGGACGGCGCTATACATGTACCAAATAATAAAGTCAAACAGAGCCTCCATAGGTTGGATGCATTTACACCAACATACTATACATAGGATTGAGGTTTTTAAAACCACACTATGTGATTCAGAATAACAGGCATGCATAATAATAGCACAGAATACTCAGAACAAACACGGATGGTACATTTTCTGTTGGGGATTCAGAAACTGCCACAACCTGTGTGACCGGGCTCTTCAATACACACATCACGTCTAATCTAGGCAGATTGTATTTTGGGTTCCTGCAGAGCTCTGGCACATGCACAGACGTGCCCACTGACTAAATACAGGGCAACAGGCCTGGGCAAGCCACAGCTCTCAGGCCACTGAGTCAGACGGACAAAAGGGAAAAAAAAAAAAAAAAAAAAAAAATTGGTGTGATGTGATAATTGTCACCAACTGTCACCTGCATGACAAGTCGCTGCCTGCAATGTCAGGTGTGGACAGTTACAGGTGAAACCGTCCCGATTCCTCCTGAAATCACTATAAATAAATCTATGAGTGTACACTGCATCGCATTTCACGTGTTGTGGTACCTGAACTATATAGGAGCATCCATTCTTCAACCAGACTTCCATGGAACCCCAGGATTCCTCTGGAGGATACTATCCTAGAGTCTAGACTCTAGAGCAGGGATATGCAATTAGCGGACCTCCAGCTGTTGCAAAACTACAAGTCCCATCATGCAGCTGGGTGTCATGCTTGTGGCCGTCAGTCTTTTTATGCCTCATGGGACTTGTAGTTCTGGAAGACAATATCCTCTAGAGCAGGGATATGCAATTAGCGGACCTCCAACTGTTGCAGTGGAACCCCAGGGTTCCAAGGTATTCTGGTTGGGTTTCCTTAACCTATCTGATGGTGCCTACATAGTTCCTGGTTCAATGCCACTTGGCAGAACATGCATGACACAAATTAACTTGTTAGCCATTTGTAGTGGTGGTGGCATTCTGACCACCAACATAAGTAGGGGTCCAATCTTTCCCACCAACGTTATGGGGAGGCCAATCTTCCACACTGGCCACCAACACTGTGGGAGGCCAATCTGCCACACTGGCCAACTACGAATTAACTTTAAGCAGGGGTTCCCCAAGACCTGAAAATGTCAAGAGTTCCTCTAAGGTAGAAAGGTTGGGGAAAGGCCATCATAGAGCCTAAAGGGCCTGCTCACACTGGTCACATGTCCCTTGCGATGCATTGATAGATCACCGTAAGGGCAGATAGTAAACAATTGCTTTCCTAATTGTAAATTACAGGATACAGGGTGGGCATTCAGAGACGTAAGGTTATGCCACATCCAGGAGCTTGGGAATTTAACATGTTTCTTGATCACACCATACTTATGGACTGCGTAAAAAATCTAGCATGTTAGCATTTGTACACAACTCCCTGCTGTAACCTATAATGCATGGAATTGAATGAAGTGTCATTCTTTGACACTTCAATAAAAGTTAAAAAAAAAAAGAAGGGGGATTAATAGAGTGTTATAATGTGCTGTAATAATGCATTGCACAACCCCTACACAACACACACCAGTGTGAAAACTAGAGTCCAAAATCCTAAGTGCTAATATGGCTTTAGAACATGAACCTGTACTTTGCCAACACTGGGCAATTCAAGTAAAATTCACTTCCTGTCCTACAGACATGAAGTTAGAGACCATCTCTCCAAAAGTAATGTAAATGCCCTCAGATGTAGTCATTAGGACAAGTGACACCATTGGAAGAATTCCTCCGTTCCTGTTCTGGTGACAACTCAAATGTTTGGATTTTCTCTAACTAGGACAAAGTGGGACACCCCCCCCCCCCCCCCTCCCCAATCAGAAGCACAGATAGCAAGAAAAACATGACTGGGGTTTTATCCCTCCTACACATCATCCAAAAACCCCAAATGAAGGTTTGCCTTTAAATACGCATAAAAAAAAAAAAAAAAAAAAAAAAAGGAGCCGTTGTCCAAGCAGTACTACTTATTGACTGGTTCTGAACTAACCCATAGAGCACGGAAACCTGGAAATTCATAATGCTTGTGCTGTATACAGGTCTCTGAAGGAAGCAAAAGTTCTTGATGTCCACAGCAACCCAATTATCCCAATACTAGCCGTGCAAAGTGCCAAACCAACACCAAAAAAACCAGACCACTAAAGGCAACAGGAACTGCTCAGCCTTCAGACACTTGTGGTTCCGGCCTATTGCTCTTGGCTGCCAGGGTGTCGCCCTGAACCAAAGTGGGGCCCCAAGATCCGACAATGCAGTTCATTCATAGAAGCTTCAAGCATCTCAGCATTCTGCATGTGAATAAAAGCTGCTTTAGTGTACATACGCACACAGACAAAACTTGGCACCTGCTATGCAGAGGCCTATGTTTGTGTTCAAAATAATTCTGTTAAACCTGATCAGCAAGCATGGCTGGGCCCCTTAGGGACATGCAGGCATGGTGAATGCTATCTAAAGCCCGCACAATAATAACAGATTGTACTCATTGTACACCAGATAAAAGCCTAGTCACTGAGGCAGGGGGCAGCGAACACAGGATCAGGCAAGAACAGGACTTTCTGGCAGGCTTGTGTCAACACTTACCGACTTGTAGCACTCGCTGCACCGCTCCGGACTGGAAGAGCTGCAGGCCACGGTTAAAGGGCACCCGAGAGTCACGTTCGCCGTCTGGAGGGTGGTACCCCAGCGAGGAGTACATGCAGATCTCCTTCTCGCTGCGTGGGAACGACCAGAAGACGATCCGTTTCTGGACGGGTTCTGGGACCCTGGAAAATCGTTCTTCCACCTAGGGAGATGAAATCTTGATTAGTAAATAAGAATTGTCTATAGATATAAAAAAAAACAAAAAAACAAACCACACACCCATAGAGTCCCATTCCCCCCCCCCCCCCCGTGAGCCACAATATGCAAGTTCTGATCACTGGGACCCAATTTACCTGCAACAAAACTAGCATGTGGTCCCTGGTGGTTCCCAGGACATGACAAGAATGTGATCCTAGGGGGTTCCCAGCACATGACCAGTATGCGAGTATGTGGTCCTGGGGCTCTGGAAACATGATCTATATGCAACTCTGGTGCTTATTCCCCTGCACGTTTTTTTCTGGTTCAACAATAGCCAGTATCACTTATTGATACCACTTGTGTATATTCACTTATGGCACATTGCACTTTATTTGTATTTACAATGTTTACTGTTTGAATATAATTCATCTATTAAATTTTGTTTGTATAATCAACTAATGATATTGAGCGCCCTCTACACCCTATCTAATCAGCATTTTGAGTATCACTACTTAGAGGAGCAGATGTTTTTATTAAGCTTGTTATATTTCAGATTGTTAATTATTTTGGCGCAGAGTATATTCACCATTTTATTTTTTTCACACATACTGGTCATGTCTGGAGAACCTTGGGACCGCATACTGGTCATGCCTGGAGAACCTTGGGACCGCATACTGGTCATGCCTGGAGAACCTTGGGACCGCATACTGGTCATGTCTGGAGAACCTTGGGACCACATACTGGTCATGTCTGGAGAACCTTGGGACCGCATACTGGTCATGTCTGGAGAACCTTGGGACCGCATACTGGTCATGTCTGGAGAACCTTGGGACCGCATACTGGTCATGTCTGGAGAACCTTGGGACCGCATACTGGTCATGTCTGGAGAACCTTGGGACCGCATACTGGTCATGTCTGGAGAACCTTGGACCGCATACTGGTCATGTCTGGAGAACCTTGGGACCGCATACTGGTCATGTCTGGAGAACCTTGGGACCGCATACTGGTCATGTCTGGAGAACCTTGAGACCACATACTGGTCTGGCATCAGGAGCACCAGAGTCGCAACTAGATCATGTTTCAAGAGCTCACATACTGGTCATGCCCTGGGAACCCCCTAGGATCACACATTCTTGTCATGTCCTGGGAACCGCCGGGGACCACATACTAGTTTTATTGCAGGCAAATTGGGTCCCAGTGATCAGAACTGACGCATGGTGGCTCACAGGGGGTGGGGGTCAGTATGTGGTCCCAGAACTTCTGAGACATGTATTGCTCTAAAATTCAAAGTCCCTTTAGTAAACCCTTCATAAGAAAAAGACAGGGCTTCCACTGTTGACCTGAAATGCTAGCTGACTGGCTGTTATCCTTACATTCCAATTTCTGAGTTCTAACCCAGTATGTAATCTTTGGTTTTGGATAGCAAGTGGAATATCTCCGATCACTGTTGAGTTTTAGAGCCGTTTATGTCCTTGCTGGAGAGATTATATCTCCCTTCTTTTCCTGCTAACCAAACATGAAGGCCCCTCCCTTTTATGGACACCAGCAATAAGATATAGATATAATATAAAATAAAATTATAATATATTATATCAGTCAGATTGGTCCAGCATATTCCATTCCTGAGAGCCCACTGGGGAACTGGATAATCACTGAGCAGTTGGCGTTACTACAGTGATAACCTTGATCTTTGGGTCCTGGACATTCTGAACACAGGAGGTCACTTACTTGGCACGGCCATCATTTTAGGAGCAGTGGTCTCCAAAATGCAGCCCTTTGCTTTGCTTTTACCTGTCCTTGGGGCACCATTCTCATCCACTGATACCAACGATGGGGCACAATTCCACCCAATGACACCAACAATGGGACGCTATTCCTCTTACTGACACCAAAGATGGGACAATGTTTATTCCCACTGACATCAAGATTTTCAACTTCCAATGGCCACAGTCCAGCCCCTCTCAAGTCTGAAGGACAGTAAACTGGCCCTTTGTTTAGAAAGTTGGAGACCCCCGATTTAGAGCATACCTTGTATTTTATTTTATTTCAATGCATAAAATTCATGATTGTTAAAAACAATTCATGATTGATTCGTGATTCACTCTGTCCTGCTGAATGTTATGGGCACAGGAAGTTTGGGGGGGGGGGGGGGGGATCATTGGTATCATGGGAGATTGGTTCTCACTTCCTGTTTCCTGGGACAGGAAATAAGGGGGCAGCCCCTGCTAATTGGTCACAGCAAGAACAAAAAAAAAAAAAAAAAAAAAAAAAAGGTAAAAAACCTGACAATTGTTTAACCATGGTTTGCTTTGGATACACATTAGGCAAGGCCTTTGATCATTGTACGTCACTTTCAGAAAGTAAAGCATTGTGCGTCACATTAGCGCGCATGCTAGTTTTCCAAAACCAACGTTATCCAGTATAACTCCATTCTATCTCTCAAATTTACTGATGTCCAACAAAAATGGTGCAGAAAACACTCGCACTGATGTTTTGGGGCGCCACTGGACCCTTTTCTCAAAGTGATAAACTGACTCAGGGAGTGGCAACGTTCCTCATTAATTGTGCATGGCTCACGTAAAGCCGTGTCTGCGGTGCTCAGTTTTGGCAGTACTACAGGTCCTTTTATGAAGGCTGCCAGAAAGCCCTCCCAAGCGCTCTAAAAATTCTACCATTGCAGCCCGACAGGGCTGTACACATGCCAGGAATGCATTGCTTTGTTTCACAGCAATTATAACTTGGCTTTCAGAGTACGACAGGCATCACCAACTGTCCGATGGACCATCAGGAGCAAATAGCAACCGTAAGCTAAATGCTTGACTCACACTTTGGTGAGGTATCTCTATACAAAATCCCCATTGGGATTTAAAAAAAACAAAAAAACAAAAACAAAAAAAAAAACCACCATAGTCATTCATTTAATTTTTAGGTTGTCATTTTCTCCTAACATGGCGTACCCTCATTTAACCACTTCAATACCAGGCACTTAGACACCTTCCCGCCCAGCCCAATTTTCAGCTTTCAGCGCTGTCACAATTTGAATGACAATTGCGCGGTCATGCCACACTGTACCCAAACAAATTTTTTATCATTTTGTTCCCACAAATAGAGCTTCCTTTTGGTGGTATTTGATCCCCTCTGCGGTTTTTATTTTTGCGCAACAAATAAAAAAAAAAAAAAAAAAAAAAAAAAAAGACAGAAAATTTTGAAAAAAAGCACGTTTTTCTTTGTTTGTTAAAATTTTTTGTAAATGAGTACGTTTTCTTCTTCAATGACGGGCACTGATATGGCTGCACTGACGGGCACTGATACGGCGGCACTGATGGGCACCGATGAGGTGGCACCAATGAGGTGGCACTGACGGGCACTGATAGGTGGCACTAATGGGCACTGATAGGTGGCACTGATAGGTGGCACCGATGGGCACTCGTAGGTGGCGTTGATGGGTAGTTATGGGTGGCACTGATAGTTGGCACAGATGGGCACTGATAGGTGGGCACAGATGGGCACTGACAGGTGGCACCGATGGACACTGATGGGTGGCACTGATGATTCTGAATTGATGGCAGTGATGCCCCTAAGTGTGGCATTGCTGGGCATCACTGCAACATAATTGTGCCAATCAGTGCCCATTTGTGGGCACTGATTGGCACAGATTTGGCACTGACTGGGCACATGTGGATGGCCATGGGGTACATACCTGGCCATCCACATGTTTCCCTTCCCTGGTGGTCCTAGTGGCGATCCCTGGTGGTCCAGTGTGGTGATCTGCGGGGGAGCTGCGCTGATAAACAATCAGCGCAGACCCCCCTGCCAGAGAGCCGCCGATCGGCTCTCCTCTACTTGCGTCTGTCAGACGCGAGTGAGAAGAGCCGATCAACGGCTCTTCCTATTGACAGCGTGATCAGCCGTGATTGGACACGGCTGATCACGTGGTAAAGAGCCTCCGCCGGAGGCTCTTTACCAAGATCGGTGTAGCGGTGTGTCAGACTGACACACCGATCCCCCGATCGCCGCAATGCGCGCCCCTGCGGGCGCGCGGCGGCATGTTATCCTGAAGGACGTCATATGACGCCCAGTCAGGATAACACAACACCCGCCCGGCCGTCAATCCGCTATAGGCCGGGCGGAAGTGGTTAAGGTCCCACTAAATTGCTCCTTTCTATCTACCAGTCAGTCAAGAAACAGCAGACGGTCAGGTGCTTTTCATAGGGGCGATAGACACTTTCACTAAGGCTCCATTCACACTTGCATGACTTTCAAAGTTGTGCCGACTTTGAGTGCAACTTTGACACAACTTTGGATGGGTGCAACTTGGATACGACGTTGGTTTTGACCAGCGATAGAGAACTGTTGCATTGTATAACATTCAGGTACGTTTTTCATACATCTTTTGAGGGTTAACATTGAAGTCTATGGCCCTCAAGTTGCATGAAAGGCGGACCAAAGTAGTTACTGCACTACTTAGGTTGCACATATATGAACAGTCATTTAAAAACCTGGGAACGACTTGTCATTCGACTTTGATGTCCAAAGTTGCATGATAAGTGTGAATGGTGCCCTAAAAAGAGCTGTGCAAGTGTAAATGTATATTGTTTTTTTTTCTCACCCTCTCGACACAAAACGGGGGTAGGGGGAGGATATAGATAAAATAAAAAAAAAATAAATAAATAAATAAATAAATAAATAAAAATAAAAAAATTGGTATTCTGCTTTAAAACATCAAATCCAAACTTTTTTTGACTGAACAAAGGGTGAGAATGTTTATTGGATTCTTTCTTTTGGTCGGTGTTCCATTGGAGATTTATAGTCTCTACTTGTCCTGTGACAGGAAAACCAAAGAGGTTACATTTGCTATTGGAATAGGAAGTGGCGGGCAGAGTCCCGATGGGGACACCTGTTGAGGAAAGGATTTCTCTTCACTTTGTAGAGCTTTCCTCACTTCCTGTTGTGTGTCCAGAATAGGAAAATGGAGAGAAACCCGATCAATGAGGCACTGACTGGCAAAAAAAAAACAAAAAAAAAAAAACACCCGCCAGGGATAGTAACCTATCCCAAGCTAAACAAGCTTGGCCTTGACTATAATTTAGGTCTCATTTGTTAAGCTGGTATAGCCACACAAAAAAAAAAAAAAAAAATGGGCAATTTCGGTCTGTTTCACAGCAGTTTGTGAAAGGTTTACCTCATAAAACAAAGAACAGGTCATAGCTGTACTTTATTCTGTAAAGGACACTCAGAACCCTCATGTGAAGGATCACTTCAGCACACCTTTTTGGCACAAACATGGCAGCCGTTGCTGTGTTGAGGTAAAGGCCATGCAAATCAACACTGCATGAACCCACACCGAGCAGGCGATGGATTCCTCACCGGTACTCCATTAACACGTCAATCTCAATGCACTAGAAGGAGTCACTGCTGGACATGAAAACAGCTCCTCTGGCAACCATCTCAATACTCTGAACTGACTCTTGCATGGTAAAGCCCCCCCCCCCCCCCCCCCCCCCCCCAAATGGCAGCCGAGTGCATCGAAAATATTGCAAGGAGACCTCTGCACCAAACAAATGTGGGAGCGGTTCTTGCTGGCTTTCTAAAAATGCTCCTGGCTATCATGCTGAACCTCTGGTTCCATACTTTAAAAGGGGTTGTAAAGGCTCACGTTTTTTTTTTTTTTCTTCTTTATGCAATAAGGTGAAAACACCTTGCAGTCACCGGCCCCCCAGTCATACTTACCTGAGGCCCGAATTTGTCGGCGCGTCCCCCGTCGTCCCTCTCTCCACAGGTTCCCGACTTGATTGGATAGATTGATAGCAGCGGGAGCCATTTGCTGCACTGCTGTCAATCAAATCCAATGACGCGTGCGCCAAGGCAGAGTCCTGCATTCGGCCTCTATGGACGTCGAATGCTGGACTCGGGAGCGCGCCCGCAAGGTAACCCCCTCGGGAGAGCACTTCTCCTAGGGGGTTATCTGATGTGGGGAAGAGCCATGAGATCCACCGAGGGACCCCAGAAATGGATGTTCGGGGCCACTCTGTGCAAAACGAGCTGCACAGTGGAGGAAAGTATGAAGTTTATCATTTTAAAAAGATAAAAATACGATCCTTTAGCATTACTTTTTAACTTCCCTCATTTGCATACTAGTTTCAGTTCAGTGACTTAGAAAAGTCTGAAATCCTTATCCACATATTTCTTCCAGACCACTGAGGCCGAGGGGCAGTATCCCAGCCAGGCAGCTGGCATTTCATGCAGAAGTCAGCAATGGCATCCTCCATGTTCCTCCCATGACAGATTTCCCTAAAGACCAGCCATAAATGGATGGGGATCATTAAGAGTTGCATGCGATCTTAACAGTAATGTGGTGCGATTTCTGTCTGAATGCATGTGGTTTCCCGCACTACTCCTGTGTGAACCCAGGCTGAGGTCACTAGGTTCAAAATCACATGGGACCCTTTACCATGTGATTAGAGCCCATACAAAAATGAATGGGCTTAAATTGCACTGCAAAAGGTATCGTACCAGCGATTACTTGGGTTACTGAAAGTGGCACAATCACCACTGGTCCCACACAACGGTCAATCAACAAACTAACCACTGTTTCCTACAAACTCATTCATTTGTGGCTCCATCGGTTTGACGCCGGTACAAGTCAGCTATGTGACCGAACAATCAAATCCTGGTCGCCAAATTTAGCGCAGGCCAATTAATTTTGGATCTGCAATCTCCCTAATGTGGTGAAATTGCCCTGCAGCGTCCTTACAGGTGTAGAGGAAGGCGACAGGCGACAGACACTCCCGAGGTGATGGCATGCCGGGAGAGTCCGGGGAGGGTGGAGCGTTATGAGGAATGGTGAGGTCATGACGATACTATGATCAACACAATGACATGAACAAACACATCAATTCACTAAGACGTCTC